>UXGC01000488.1:0-100410 GCA_900480045.1 Eurytoma adleriae
GTTCTTTTTCGAATTCTGCTCTTCAGTGCTTTTGAATTTAATATCTGAATCAAATATTTACTTTTCCATATATACAGCATGTAATTTAATAAGCACAAATAAAAAATTTAAAAATAAATGCGCGTATTTTCTGACACGTTCTCGTTTGAGCATTAAAATGTTTCCATTCATTTCCGCAGGGAGTATTTGCTTACCAAATGTACACATATCGTACGGCAAGTCTTGGCGGCTACAAGTTTCCTGTTTGGGCCGACATTATTGGTATCCTAATTGGATTGTCCACCCTTGCACCGATGCCGATATTCTTCGTTTACAGACTGTACAAAGGACCTGTAAGTATTTCGCTTACTCTAATTCCATTGAGCAATTACTCTAAGCATTGATTTTTCGTTGTTATTAATAAATTTGATTAATAGATATGAATAATCGACGTTTTATGAGAATTTATTGCTGATATTAAAATCAGTTTCCAAGAATTGTCAATTAACAAAAGCTTTGAAACATAATTTATTACAATTACAGTATATAGCAACAGGATTATTCATCTAATTCTTTAGATTAATTAATGTAGGTCGTACGTGATAACGATTTTTAAAATTTTCTTTTAAAGCGCGATTAAAGTAGAGATTATAAAACAATTAACTTGCAACGCTTATTAAATAATATACTTACAACTGTACTTAATAACTATTTATAGTTACAGTTGAAAATTACGTAAATGTTTGATTAATTGACTTGCAGAGGGATTGGAGTCTTCTCAAATCAACGTCTTCGTGGGGACCGGCCAAAGCGTCTTCCAGCATCGACAAACTCAATTGCAGCAATCCAGCATTTCCAGCGGAGTCGCATATTTGAGACTGCCTCGTTGCCTTCGCAATTTCAAAAAGTTTAGTGGATTCAAACGATATTAGGGGACGTAATTGGCGAACGAATCGTCTTGAGGGTCTTGAGTGCAATGCGAGTGTAAATAAAGTGAGGTACGACGATAAGACGATAACGAGATTTTTATAATGCGACTGCAAATAGAAGCGGAAATTGTAGATTTTAAGGCCAAATTGACAGCCGTACAGTAGCTTTTAATTTAATTGTCTATTTTTTATATGATATTGTAAATAAATTTATGGAATTTTTTGCATGACATTTATTTATTGTAACGCAATTAATAATACCTACCGAATGTATGGTAATATAGATTGATGAACAGGTATTTATGAAAATGAAAATGAGAGATAAAAAATAAAAGTAATAATTGATGTTCCTGGCCGCTACAGTAAAAATAAATTGTTATACCATTCATCATGGAAGATAAAATGTATGTATTATTTGATTCTGTTCATTGTAAAGCTGCAATGGTTAAAAAGATTTTTTGTGACTCCACTAAAGGGGTTTCCCACGTTAAATAAATATGTAAAAAGTAGAAGAAAAGTCGTAAGAATCTTGGAAATCAATTATTGTGAGTTTAACAGGTTAAATCTAGTTATTGTGCCATATTTATGTGTAATTTTATTAAATAATGACGTTCATATTGTTTGGAAACACCTACTTATTGTTTCCGATCTACTGTATGCAAATAATCTAGTAAAAAATTCCATTTTATAAATATATATATTTATATAATTAATAATTTATTTGAATTGTAATAAAGTATACTGAAATTATACTAGAAAATAAAAATAATAGTTAATAATAATAATAATTTAGAATATAAAATATAGTGTAAATGGAATATAGTTAGTAACTACTGATTATTAATATTTGTTAAACCATTGCGAGGGGGGATAACTATTTTAAATGTTAAATAATTAATTAATTTTTTTTAATAAAAATGTAAATCTAAATCTAAAATTTATTTTTTAGTTTTATTTTGTATTTTTACAATTTTTTTTCTCTTTATTTAATTAATTTTTTATAAAAATATTTATTTTTCAAGTTACAATAATATAAAGAATAATATCTGATATATAATTAAGCAAAATAGAACAGCATTATAAAATAATTTGAAATATTTTAAATTTGCTCCTTATTGGGCGGCGTTCACGGGAGTGGGAGCGTGAAGTCGTCCACAGTAGTGGGCGCCGGGCGCCGGGCGCTCAGTCTGACGGAAGTAGTTCGACGGGAAGACATGTTCGCTTGCGTCCGGTAATAGCGGTAAGATTTGCAGTGTACTTAATGTTCAACTAACCGCAATCTTATTTAATACATCTTGTTTAGCTAAGTAGATCAAACACATTCGGTATTCGGCTTATAGACGCCCAATGCACCCTCCATGGAGTATACTCAAGAAAGTGATCAATTTTTCATATTTCCACTTAAATTAACGTACATTTAAGCTCTAAGTGCCGCTTTTGTTTAATATTTAACGGTTTTTTTATTGATATTCCATCATATTAAGCTCGAACTCAGCTCATAGTCACCTAATGGGCATCCAATGGACACCCACAGGAGTACCCCCAAAAGTGATCATTTTTCCGTAATTTCTAATAAAATAACGTATATTTTTTATGTGCGCGCTTAGTTGCTTAATATTTAGTGTCTTTTTTCGATATTCAAGCGTTGAATACGTAAAAATTAGTCTTAGGCCGGATACACGACAAAGTATATCTATATATATGATTTCCGCGAAAGGGGTGGGGGAAGCCGGCTTCCGCAGCTTGCGAGCTGGGCGCCGGTCGCTCAGTCTGCTGGGAGGAGTTCGACGAGAGGTCACGTTCGCTTGCGTCCGGTAATAGCGGTAAGATTTGCAGTGACTTAATGTTCAACTAACCGCAATCTTATTTAACACTTCTAGTTTAGCTAAGTAGATTAAACACATTCGGTATTCGGCTTATAGACGCCCAATGCACCCTCCATAGAGTATAACTCAAGAAAGTGATCAATTTTTCATATTTCCACTTAAATTAACGTACATTTAAGCTCTAAGTGCCCCTTTTGTTTAATATTTAACGGTTTTTTATTGATATTCCATCATATTCAGCTCGTATTCAGCTCCATAGACGCCTAATGGACATCCAATGGACACCCACAGGAGTACCCCAAAAAGTAATCATTTTTCCGTAATTTTCAATAAATTAACGTATATTTTTTATGTGCGCGTCTTAGTTGCTTAGTATTTAGTGTCTTTTTTCGATATTCAAGCGTTAAACATGTAAAAATTAGTCTTAGGCCGGATACACGGCAAAGTATATCTATATATATGATTTCCGCGAAAGTGGTGGGGGAAGCCGGCATCCGCAGCTCGCGGGCTGGGCGCTTAGTCTGCGTGGGATTTTGGAAGTGATCGACACGTCAGGTGTAAGCCTGTTTTAAGTCCGTTTTTGAGAACAAACTTGATCATTGGCAATTGCACATAAGTAAGAATAGCTGTGAGGGTGTATTCGAAGTGCTTATATAACAATCCCATTACAAAATCTAAAAAACATAAAAAGTGCATCAAATGAAAACAAAAAAACTTAAAAAGATCTTTTTGTTAAAAGTTCCTTGTTATTTTTATTAAAAGTAGTTAATTATTAGTAATATTGTAAATTTCAATTAAACGACTAAGTATAAAATTCTAAAGTTTCTCTTCATTGACTGTAAATACTATCTTTTTAAAATTCATTTAAAATTACTTAATAAATACTGCAAAGAAAACTATACTTATTACAAAATTAATATTTATTATGATTTTACATAAAATGCAATATTTCAAAAACAATAAAGTAAATACTTGCAATATGTGATGGTTCTCTTACAAACCAAATCGTAGTGTAATTTTACTTCCTAGTGTATTAAATTATTTATACTATTATGTTTATATGTTACTATAATATGATTCTTGATTTTTTCAGCCGACCCCACAAAAAATATCCTGCTATACTAATGCTCCTGTTTGTCGCAGCTGCAAATACTGGCAAAACAATATTGTTAGTCTTGGTGATTGTGGTTTCACCATGTCTAACATTCAAAAATACCAGTGAGTAGTTTCAGTTTTATCATTAGAATGGACTGTTTAAAATAAAAATTTGTATTATTCTGTATTATCCCCCATTGTTTTGTTGATTCTTGAGTACTGATCATTCCTATATAACTTTTTTATACAAATTATTAGCAATTGTCTCAAACTATCAATTCTTTTGGTAACTAATTATTTATGGCATAATAAACTAGCTATATTATTTTTTTAAATATATAAAACTATTGTTAGATGTGTTTTTTATAAAATAATTGATCCAAAATTATTCCAATGTTCGAATTTCATATTTTCTATTTCATTCAAATAACTTTCTATAAAAAAATACTTGGAATGGAATTGAGCTTAAGCTTCTTTTATTTTTATTTTTCACCTCTAACCTGATTTTTTAACATATTACGTTATTTTTTGTTTCCTAGATGCTTCAGTCTTAAACCTATGTCCTTAGGTTTAATAACATTCTTGTCTTTTCACAGTGAATGGATTCTACTGAATAGGCATCCTCTTGTCATTCTGATGATGGTCCATAAGTTCCAAAATTCTCCAAAATTATACAACCATCCTTGACGATTGTGCTGGTCCTGACTTTTTCCGTATTCATAAAGCCTTTTCTAAAAACCAGTGAGTAATGTTTAAGATTTGCAATTACTTTATTTCATCCTAATCTTTAATATTCTATTACCTATTCTTTTAGTATTATTTCTCATTGGTTGATTACTAATCTTTTCTTTATTTTCTTTGTTAAAGAGTTAAAGCTCGAAGAAGTTGCTGTATGACTGGGCTACAAGACTGCTGCAGAAAAAAGTATTTTTTTAATGCCTCATGAAGCTATTTGTAAATAATGTGGACTTCTGAAGAAGACATTTAAGATGTCCAGAAAATCACATTTATTCTGAGCTAAGGCAGCGTGAAAGCATATGCCAGAGCTAAAAAAAAGAGTGTGTTTAAATTCTCAAGCCAAAATCTCAGGTGACTTCTCATGCATCTTTTAAGTTTCAATTACTGATATCTAAGCTGAAAATATTGCACTTGAATCTCAGATGAGATCTCAGGTGAGACTTCACCTGAGATTAAAGATGAAATGTTTTTAGCTGAGCCAACAGCAGGCAAACTTAAAAGGCACCTGAGTTTTCGGCCAGAGAATTTACTTGAGATTTTTTAGTAGGGAGGACATACACATTGGCAAGGTACACTATTTATACAGCTTTTATCAGTTAGATTTAATAGCGTTTCAATGACAGTAATGAAAATTAAGTTTTGTTGGATCTTTGCCATAATTATGATAACTTATTGCTTTAATCAAATCAATTCTATTGAAGATTTTATTAGATTTGAAAATTTTCAATAATTAGTTTTCTAACTAAAAGTATAAAATTATTTAATTTTGCTTATGTATAATTTTTGAAAAAATATTTAATTTTTTTAAAAACACTCATCATGGCATTAAACTGAAATATATAAAACCTTTTCATTGCTTCTATGAAAATGGTACACAAGCTACAATTCCTTACAAAAGTTAGTTGATAACATTTCCATTCTAAAAACTGCATTCTTACCAATATATTATCTGCAAACTAAGTCCATTTAAGCATAATTACCGTTATTAATGTATGCGCTTAATTAAATGTTAAAATTTTTATGTTTCTTTTTCCGTTAATGATGTTTAAATATCATTTTCTTCCTGCACGATATTTATTTAAAAAAGGTTAAATCTAATGAGTTTATGTCCTCTTTCTAAACGTACAGGCTATAATCAATATCGCTTTATACATACAATCACAGATATTTACGGACGACGGTATAAGTTTGGCATGAAAGATATAATGCTTAAATATTTATGCTTAAAATGGATATTTTTTTAACAAATGATTTTAAATTTTGTCAACTTACGAAGTAACTATTTTCAGAGGATACGCCAGCATGCTGTAGGATTGTGTCGCAACCATCCGTGTCTACCCTCTTAAACATTTCACCTCCTAACATGTGGATCCGAAATTTACTTAAAAAATTTTGAGTTAAGTCTTCTGCGGCTTTTCATCGCTGACCAAACAAGACCAAATTTTGAATAAAAAGGTAAAAAAATTGCTCTAATAAGGAAGTTAAATACTAAAATTAAGAACAGTTTGAGACTCAATGAAACTACATTGATTGAATCGGTTTTAATCTTAGTTACAGTAAACTGAAGGATTTATGGGCTTGTGCATTGTTTGTACATTGATTGTATTGATAGCGTAATATTTGCATTTAAAGTTTAAAATGAAGTGAATCTCAGAGAATGTATTAGACTATAATGAAACTAATTTTGAAATCTTTGATTTTTTACACAATTCGGAAAGTAACTATAATTACTTTGGCGAACTTCTTAATTCATGAATGATATGTTTATCCAACTGGGTTTGACCAAAGATTTTCTTTATCCCCTACTAAGATGTGTAATTATGTGTAATTAAGTAAATTACCCAGGTATAATGTTGCAAATTAAAGAAATAAAATGATGGATACAAACGAATAACTCTCTTTATTGAGGAATGTTTAGTGATAATAATCAAAAAGTGGTACGAATATATAGATATACAATATTCATTTTATACAGGTAATTTCTTTACCCCACAAACATTTGTAATTTATCATTTACTCTTTCTAGTATTACCTTTAAATAACTATTAACTATGACTGTTTATCCGTCTAATAACGATTTATTTTACTTTTTTAAATATATTTATTTTATAGTCGTTCTTATAAAGACGAATATATCAGTACAATGAAAATGCGTTCGAAACGCTCGTAATGAAATTGATAATTCGAGTTTCCGCCGTTTACAAGAATTCTTTTTTTCTTCCATCACTTCTATACGATTTATTTGTCGAGTAATGAAGATCATATTTTTTTTTCTTTTTATAAATGAATGGAGGGGCATAAGTCTTTTTAATTGTCGTTTTATTATTTTGACGATCTTGAAACACCTATTATGTTTTAGTGCCTCATTGTTACAAGCGTAAGAGAAAAAAATGTTTAATACTATAATAACAAAGAAAACTGATAGAATTTGGAGAACAATTTATTTCAGATCAATAACTATATAAATAATCAAGGGTAACTTTTAAAATCTTGAAACACATAAATATTTTAATTTATTTTATTAGTAATTTAGTCATTGCAAAATTCTTTAAAATTAATTGGGTATATGAAATATTTTGTGGTAAATTTTGCATCAATTTAAAAACTTTTAGTGATATTAAATTTGTCAGGTTAGTGATAATAAAGTTTGGCACTTTGATAAAAAAAGAAAATAAGAAAAACAAATTTTATCAGTTAAAATGATCGAGGATAATATTAACTATGTTAACAATGTAAATAATTTACAAAAATCGCTGACTAAATACTTGTATTTAACATAAATTGAATAATATAATACAGTCTTCTTACATTTAAAGCTTTGCAATATCTACTTACAATTGTAATATAAAGTAACGGTGAATATTATTTAAAATCAGAGTTGCAAAAATAAATAATTACTCATTTCTATTTATAATTAAAAATTTAATGTTCAATTAAATAGTGATTTATTTGCAACTCTGTTTAAATCTTTTTTTTAATTTTCAATATATTAAATATTCTTCAACAGAAGATAAAACGATCTTATTAAAATATATCTGAAATATCAATAATATAAATTTTCGCAAATATAATAATTTTTCAAATTATTATATCGCCCGTTATCACGCTATAAAAATAAACCTAGAAAAAAGTAACACATTCATTATCACATCTGCCGATAGCATGTATATATATATGTCTATATCAGAACAAAGTTTCCGTGCACGAGTCAACTTATTCGTTCGGAAAAATTTCGACTCTCATTCAAAATGCGCAGTCGTGATTGCAAAATCAACTGACACTGTTTCTAGTTAAATAATTTTCCAAGTATCCCTCCAATCGTCTGACATAACGATGAGCTTCATCACTTATTCTCGCGAGAATCGAGCCATCAGTCAGACTGTCGATTGCAATCGCAATATAAATGCATCGTATTATCATTTCGTGCGTGCATATGGGGTACGCGGAATGCGGAAGAATTTGTTTCCGTCTGTATACGGTAACCGTTTGTGGGGATACATCGACACGTAATACAGATTGCGGTTACGTTGGGCCGCAGTTCCTTTATTAGTTGTTCATTAGGAATAATAATTCGATATGCTAAGTGATAAGCAGCGCTTTAAGTGCGATCTTTTGGTCTTCGAAAACTGTACTGTTTTGAAAATCGGACCTCGGAAAACGTACACGTGAACACATACGAGATACAATTCTAGTTTTCAAAATGTGCATATAAAAGTACGCGTAATCGTAAAGCGGGATCGAACTGTAACCGACGAGCTTGAAAAGACCTCATTCACACATTCGACAATGCGCTGTGCGAAAATCGAATTGAGTGGTCTTATGGATCCCGAGCTTCGTTGTTGGTAAATAAACACTCGTAAAAATACAATGCTGTTGAAATGAATCTGTTTTTATAATTGCAGTGGCAGTAGTATCAGCGACATCAACTACAGTGTCCGAAAACAGTCTTTTCGCTACCCCGTTCGTCTGTAGGCTTAGCTTAATTTAAATTAGTAGTGTAATTAGATTTTTCGCTTTCTAGGCTGATGAAACGCTAAAATCCTGTTAACTGAAATTGCCTCGAAAGCTTTCGTAATGGATGTAAATGTGAATTTTCGATTTTTCACTTGTAATTAGTTTTACTTGTTTTAATGGTAAACGCATAGCCTCTGGATAAATTAAAATACTTGCTTTAGTAAATAGGATATTTTACGAAAAACATAGTCTCTAGAAGTAAATAAATCTCTGTTACCTGGAAAATTTAAAAAATTCTACAAATCTTTTATATATCGCGAAATATTTTTTTATACCGTTAGTTTTTTTTCAAAGCAGCTTATAAATCTCTAATATTTTACTTAAAAATTTTAACGTAACGTGTGTTTACCACATAGTTACTTGGGAAGTACTTTTATAAAATTATTTATATAAAAAATATTTACTAAAAAATTATTTACAAAGATTTATGTTTTTTCTTATAAATAGTCACACAAGCTAGAGAATTTTGTTAAGGTTTTTCCTTAGATAAGCTGTTGTAATAAATATTTTAAAAAAATTATCACACGACAGTGCCGCATAATAATATCTTCAATTAACATTTCTATACTATTTATTTTAATTTGTTATTTCTGTTTCTTACTTAATATCTTACTATCCCCAGCTACTTATCTCAAACACATATATATCATAAAGTAAATATCGGGTTTTGTGTAAACTATGATCACACTTATGTAACGTTATCAGCGTGAAAGTTCTAAAATTTTTGTGCTGCATACGGATATTCGGCAATCGATCTTACCCATCACATAAAAGGATAAAGGGTATCCTTCTTTGCAGTTGCGTTATTCAATACAACTGACCTATATACGGTTATTATACGATTTGTGTGCAAACAGGCAAGGACTTTTTTGCAGGCAATTTCGCACAATTTACCTTAAAAATGAAAGAGAACGAAAAGATAGATAGAGAAACAAGCGCGGAGAATAAAAAGTTATTCCGGGTTGCTATTTATTTTCTGTATTATCTACATTGTTCATTTTTCGCTCTGGGATAACTACATGCCTTTATCTTTTTCCAGTTTTTAATTTGCTTCAGCTTTTACTGAATGTGTGAAATCATTTGGTATTTTAATTTTTTTACTTGTGATTGACTAACAATAGTTAATATTTTATGTAGTAATTAAATATGTAGAAAAGCTTTACGTAACTGGCGATCATAAGAAAGCCGCAGATTGATGTAAAAATGGCCTGGAATACAGAACCGTACTCTTGCCGAATGTGGGACACTAGTTTGTCAGTTTCCTGGAGCCGGAGATGACGGATGTAATCCAGACCACTTTTTTCATGTAATGTTCAGAAAAGTGTAAAGAACAAAACCGGCATACAATTTCCACGATCCGAAAGTTTTTGAAGCACCCCTTTTAATCGCATGCTTTTGAGTTGCTCTATTATTCCCGGATTTTGCGATGACGCTTTATAAAAAGATATAGGCAAATACCTTTTTTTTATTAATTATTATCGCATATTTAACATTAAATTCGTTCAATTTCCACAGTGTAAAATCGATTTATTTCGAATTGAAAATCGTTCTTCAAAGCATTATTGTTAAATGTTTTCAAATTCCTGTTTCTCCATACAAACATTTATTAATAAGCCATGAAATACTTATTTTAATCAGTAAATACTTATTTTTCAGTTGCACATTAAACGCTGGCCAACAAAATGGTTATTACGTTCAGTCGTCTAGTACCAGAGTAGCGGCATTTTCTCCAGGCAGTCATCAATGATTACGCATATCACCAATCCTAGAGATTAATCATCTCACCGAGCCAGTCGTCGCGGGGACCTAGTATAGTTAATACACCAACAACCTGACGGATAGAAATGACGTGTGAGTACTTATAATACAGCATTGTGCACATACCCTAGACGCGCCTATCGGACACGGGCCGTGAGACGCGCGTCCGGGGATTATGAGTGCGTCTTCGGAAGGCCGGCAGTGTCTACCGGCACAGTATTAACGGTGAGAGCAGCAGGCTCAGCAGGACGATCGGCAGGCCGGGTCGCGGGAAGTCGCAGCAGGCCTCGGAGGCCAGCGCGTAGGCGTACGAGGCAACGCAGCTGCTGTAGGCGCGCGGCATCAGACGCGTGACCGCGCAGTAGTGTTGCAGCGCGCACAGGCCGTTCAGTGCCCCGCCACAGCCCCACAGCTCCTCTACTTCGCGCGGCAACGACACTCGATTGGCGCCGTAGTACCTATTGAGCAGAGGTTAAACCGGCTGGATTGTTAACTTGTTCTTCCGTGGTTCACCGGGGCTAAGCACTAGAAGAAATCATCTAAGAAATCCCCAAAAATCTTTTGGGGAGAATGGAAATCTGTAGTGTTTTGTTTGAAAATCTTTGGGGATCATTATGGACATTTGAATTTAGAAATCTGATAGGTATTTCTCGAGTGTGAAGCCCTTCAATTCTATTTCCTTTCGATATAATTGATTTCTTTAGAAAGAAGCAGACATGAAAAAAATTGGAGATTTTTTCTTTCCGTCGAGCGTAGTTTGAAATTTTTAGATTACAATAAAGGCCATCACGATAAGATTTAGTGTGCGTATAACTTATTGTTTGGAATGCAAAGTTGAATGCAATGCAAAAGTTTGCTTTCATTTTTGGTATTAATATTGATAAAAAATTTTAATAGGTCACGCAGGAGCTCTGATAAGACATCGATACCGCACAGAGTTGCCAGGGTGGAATGTTGCAGACTATTGAACCGCGTTATCTTCTCTTCTACTCTACATCCCGACAATTTATATAGGTATTTATAGAACAGCGTTTACCTTTTTTGCTACTCTTTTTCTGCTTTCTTCACAAAGTGGTTCATTTTTTCTAACCATATATTATACTTCACTTACAGCATGTAAAATTTAGAAAAGTATAATTTCATACTAAAAATACAAATTTAAATTATAATGCAAAATTAAAAATTTGATTCACTTAAGTTTAAAAATGACAATCTCACATCGAAGCCTGATCGATGTAACTTTTCTGCCAGCCTCTCGTAAATCGACCCTCTTCATTGTCAGGAAGAAGGGCAATTATGGTCGCGTAAAGAGGTGAATGGGGAAAATAGTTTGACAGTCGGTGCGCTGGCTATTAAGTGCAATTACCTGACAAATGCGTTGTCGCTCGGCTGGGTGAATCGATCGGCCAGGTCGTGCAGGCTCAGTGCCGTCACCTCTTTCAAGTCGTAGTAGTCTCGCAGGTTATACTCCAGGCGCCAATTGGCGCGTTTCGCTCTATTAGCCTCCGGTAGATTCAAGTAGTATTGCGCGTAATCTAGAACCTGAAAATAGCAACACACGAAAACTATTTTCAACAAAGTGGACTTTAATCTTTTTGCAATGTAACAGCAAAATTTTTTAAACTATCTAAAACTGCAATAAAGAAGTTTTTTAAAAAAATATATTGTATAGTCGTTCTTCCGAGAAACCGCAGTCATATCGTGAACCTAAATAATTTTACGAAAGGAAGCTAACATTTTCATTTATTGATTGGAAGGAAAATTATTTTTCGAGAGCAAGCAAAGCAATCTCGCGGGAAATTCTTTGTAACGCCACCAATCGACCTCACCTGTTGTAAACTGATGCTTCTTTCATTTCCCAGACCGTCAAATATCAAAATTGAATTGAGAAAGAAACCAGGAAAAATGGAGACAGATTTGGAATTGTGTCAGCTGCATTTTTAAAATTGGTTTTACCTGTCCAGTGTCGTTGTCAAATTTGTAGAGTCGAAGACCAGGATTATTCGGTCCACCGGGCCTGTATGGCGTTATGCTTGGTGTAACCATGAACCAAGAGACTGGTTCGTCTACAAAATATAACGTAGTATTTATTCAGAACGTAAAATGTATACACGTAAACGACTCTAATGCAAAAGTTTAGTTGTAATCTTCAATTGAAATGATATTTCTCCACGAGTTTAAAGTCTGACAATTTCTCATTTATCTTTGTGACCAAATCATTATTATTTTTGGAATAATTAATAAAATTCATTTTCACGAAAGTTGAGTGAGGTTGTGCTGGTTACACTATGAAAAGGCCTATTAAATTTTCGAAACAAAAACCTTTTTAATATAATAAAAAATTGCGGTAAGAGAATGAGCATGTTGAAAAACTGGCAATTGAGTCCGTTAATTGTTCGAGCGCTAAAGATAAATGCGAATATACTCACCGTTATCGCTGTAAATAATTCGAAAAGTGTCGGAGTGCCAATGACCAAAAAACTGGCCGCGTATCATGTCGGCGTTCTGACGCACTATTTGTAAATAGCGGATGCTGTGTTCTTCGGCGAGGCCACTGACGCCGCCCTCTCGATCATCCACCCCCGGCGGAGTGTGACCGACTATATACACCTGCAATCGCATAGCAAATAAAAGCCGGGCAATAAAATACAATAATACAATTTTATTATTGATTTTATATATAAATATGGGTGAATATATATGTTTACAAGCAAGTCTCTTAGGCGTCTGGTCCCGTTAAAAACCGTAAAAATCGTTGTAACTTAAAAAGAGCATGTACTATTTATATTGAGAGAGAGAGAGAGAGAGAGAGAACTGATTCTGGACAAACGCCAGTACTGAAGTAGAATAAGGTATAGGGGCATGCATTGAAGAATGACAGATATTCAAGCTAAGTCTGTCGCTTATGCTGACACACGATTAAATCCACAATGGTCTGGTTGATTGGTCACTTTTCGCGAAACGCTTCTCTCCATCATCCTATCCTCTTGTCCTGCTTGCGTGTTATATCGTCATTGCGTAATCATATCAAATTGCCTTGACACTTGATTGTTCTGCCGTCTGCTATTTTCGCTTCATATATTACGTAACTATATCATCCCTTTTCCATAAGCACACATTTGGTCTTGCTTTAACTTTTCTTCTTTTTTATCTTTAATTGTTCTACTAATACCTACTCCGCATGCAAGCATTAAAGGGTGTTCAGAATTTTACGAAGTTTAAAATAATATTGACTTTTTGTGAAATGTTAAATTGTGCAAAAAACTTAAACAGATGAATTGCTGGTGCCTCTATATAGGGATACGCGCGAGAACATTAAAGCGAGTGTAACTTACGGTTTTGCCTTTTTTTCTCGCTTTGTCAAGCACCGACTTGAACCACATCCACTGATTGGCCGGATCCCCGGTAGAGGAGACGGCCGCAGTGTTTACTGGCAGGCCGATTGTGGCTCGTTGGCTGGGAGCGCGGTTATCGGTGATCGATGCTGCGCTCAGCCATAGATTCGTGTTCAGCGATATTATCTGATAATTCTTCGATCTTTGCTCGATCGTATAGTAGCCGTCTGTTTTGAACAAAATGAGCAAGGTTTCTTATTTTTTCCCCGAGCCTCAACATTTCTTAGTTGCCTTTTTTTTACGAATTTACTGGTTTTCATTTATGTTACGATTATTTTTTCGAATGTGAGAAAATAATTGGGAACCGATACTTAAAAAAGAGACTATACATTAGACGTGTTTAAAAACATGTAGTATATTTATTATTTACTTATTTATATTATTTATAATATTTTAATTCTAAAATTCGAAAAGTATACAATCATCTAATTTTGGTTTAAATAATTTATTTGCTTTTAAGAAGGATCAGGACCTGATACTAATCATAAGGTACTTTGAAAAAATGGAAAGAATAGTGTATAGTCGCAAAGAAGAATTTGCCTCTTATTGCTTCGTTGCACATTGAATTATTTCCTTATCAATGTTTATTTCGACACTTTCTATTTAATTTTTTGTATTCTTTTCGTATACAAAATAATAGAATTTGTTAAGCATTTGTTATAAGAAATCATAAAACGAAACTGTATGAATAATCACTCACATTGTCGTAGCGTGACGAGCGCTTCATCGGGCAGCCAAGTGCTCCAGAGATTGGCTATTTCCGAGAAATTTAGACCAGTGTCCTCGTGTCCGACGACAGGAAAGACGAACTGTCCGGTGAATGTATGCGACAGAAGGTCCGTGATGTTTTTTAAATGCTGCAGTTGAGACTCCTTCGTCAAACCTTCATTCCGGGACAAAGCGTCTCTGTAGCACAAAAAAAGTTGATAAACCATTAATGAATAATGAATGGATTGTTTTTTATGTAATTTTGTTATGCTGATATCACTTGAAAATTTTGTACGCTATCAATGTCAAACCGCGTGATATGCGATTTCAAGTGAATTATAGAAATCGCTTAAGCGAATGAAAGGTGTCAAATTTCCTATATAAAATCAATTGATTACGATTTTCGTGAATTCATGCGATTACAATTATTCAGTTTATCTCTCGTTCAATTATGATACATCCGGCGGTGCAATCTCATGCGTGTCTTCTAAATTTCATGAATTACCATTCTGCTCTGCTCTACTCTCTTTGTGAAAATTAACTAATGGTCTATACACAACTGCATGAGTATAGAATGGTGGCTCTCGGTAGAGAATTGGCCTTGCAACCATGAGGACCCGGATTCGTTTGCCGAAACTGACTGAAACATCGCTGATTTTGTGTACATTTCTTTGATAATGCCAAAGTTCACGTTTGTTTTAAATTCCACTATAAACTGTATAGGTTTTGTTGTGATACACGCGCGCGTTTTCAAAGCATTCAGTGAGGAGATGGTACACATTGTAAATCCAGGGCACACAAAGATACAGTAACGCGTAAAGAAAAAATCTAATGTAAAGACTGAACCAAAAGCCAAAAAAACGAAATATTTGAACAAATATAAAATTGTTACTAGTTTGTACACCTCTACTGTTAACAGCAATCGTATTTACAAGAGAATGATTGACCGGCGTTTCGTATTTTCGATAATAAATCAGAACTGGTTTTGTAACAATAAACTCGAATGTTTGATTGTCAAAGAGCAACGATACAGCGACGGTTTAATTGCACCAATATCTGTATGTTAAAAGAGAATATTTCAAATTTCGTTTCAGCTGTGATTATTATTAGTAATTGCAAATTCTGATATTGAAGTGATTCTGGAGAATTTTCTGTGCTATACTATATGAGATAAGTGCCAGAAAAATTTCGGTCCTAGGTTATCAATAAATAAGTATGAAGTTGAAAGACCGCGCAAAAACCGTCGCTGATCCAGTATCCCCCTTATCGTATCTGAGATGACGGTTCCTTCGATAGCCCTTATTGTCTATTCAACTTATGCCTGCTAAATTTGAAATTTATCTCGTCTTTTCTCGAAAGCACAAGTTTAATCCAATAGTCGCGATATTCGAGAATTCAAATTGAAAGCAATGTATACCCAGTCCAGAGGACGAACTCGATTCCGTCACCGTGATTCGTCTTCATCGCCTTTGCCGCAGATTCAATGAGGTCCCAAGACGAGTCGCAGCCGTAGTGACCGAAGATTCCCCCACTCGGCATTTTGTCGGTCAGACGCAAGTGGCCTGCGTCCAAGCCGTTCTTCACATTCCAGCAACCTGTAACTCATACCAGACATTTAACATCGAGTTAAGGATTAGAGAGGCGAAAAACAAAGAAGAAGTAGCGCAAATGAAAATATGTGTGGTTCTAAAAAAATACTCACTTCCATCGCCGCTGCCCCGGTGCGAGTAGTGCGGATCATAGTGTATGTCACTGATGTGCCAAAAATAACCTGGAACATATAAAATGAACTGCATAATAAAACGTAAGCACAACATTACCCTGAAAGAATATCATCTAGTTTTCTCCAGTTGGGAAATACTCTTTTGTATTCTTGGATTTGATTGGTCTCGGAACAATTATTACGATTCCAATATGCCACCATTCACATTACTGCCATTTACGACTTTATTGAAGTTATTCAATATAGTTATGGCGTGGCGATCTCCTCGCACAATGCTTGTTAAACACCTGCGCAAGGCGTGTTCACATTACAATTTATTGACTCTTCAGCTTAACGTAGGTACCAAATCACGGAAGCTTCTGTAATATTTCTGTAGTGATTCAATATCAGATAATATTCGTTCGTTTTTTACCAGTTTGGAACAGTAATTATTGCTTAGACAAAAATGCCCGAAACAGCATTTTGCAATGGGAAAAAAATAAACACTGCACACTATGCATAATTTCTGCGACTATGTGTGTATATGCTCATCATTTAAAACTTAATATTTTGAGCATTTCTACTACAACTCACCTTCTTTACCATTCACGGTGCATAGCCAGAAAAGCACCACCACATAGATTCCGTTCATCTTACACTCCTAGTATTTACCCTCAGTCACTTCTCCCTCTCCTTCTTCTCCGGTATCTTTCAACTAACGGTTAGTTTCTCTGCGTGGTCTGCACATGAAATACGAATTGTAAATGTTTTATAAATATCTTACTGTTACACCGATTTTTTATAGTATACATTAATAAGGACAGCGTGCGCCTGTTTTTGATTACTGAAGGAAGTTCTTTTTTAATAGAAAGACAATTTAAAGGAATTTAATGAAGTTATGTTTTCACATTCATGAAATTAATTTCAAAGCTACATAGAATTTCAAAAACTTCACTGTAGTCGAATATATGTTTAATAATGTGTTGCTTTTGAAAACTGCGTATACGTTAATTAAATAAGTCGAAATGAATTTCATTGAGGAAGAAGTTGAAAAAAGAAGGAGCATATTCTCGAGTTGAAAAAGTACGAATGGATGTACTTTTTCAATTCACATATAGAAGCCAATTTCCCAAATGCAAATGCAATTAAGTGCCTCGACGAGGGAAATTTGCGAAGGAAAGGCAAGTCCGCTACTGTCCGCATTTTTTTAATGCGCCAGGAAAAAGCAGGTGTTTGAAGTGATACCATTTTCTGTTCGGTAAAACAACGAAGGCTCTGATCGATTACTACTTTAAAGCAGTAACTACAGTTTTTACCCTTTAATTAGTTTATTTAACCGTAACTTGTCCGTGTATGAAAAAGCGATGAGAAACGAAGATGAAAATAGAAGAAAGCCGGCCAATGAAAAGGCAGGTGTCAATAAAGTATCATTTCTTTTGAAAGAATGTTTGAATTTCTTTGAAAGAACCGTACTTATAAAAAGCAACCAAACTTACTTCGTTAACGAAAGAAAAGCGTCGTTCGACACATAATTGCCTATTGCAAATTACATTTTCACTGAGAAAATTGAACAGTTGATCAACCGTTGTAAATGCTTAACAATGCACTGTGAACTATCGAGAAAATAAATTATGAAAAACTCTTGCTTTATTTTCTTTCTCCGATGCTAGATGCAAAGCTCGTAAATCGTCAATTTCGAGGGAAATGACATTAATCCGAGACCAATGGATAAAAAGAGAAGAAGCACGCGCGCTTGTTCTCCTTTACGCGTCAAATTCTTCAACGGAGCAATTTCCCAGGCGATATATCGCGGCGCAGCGGGCTCCGCAGGTAGAAGAACCGGCGGCAAATCGATGTCGGGAAAGAGAGAGGCGCTGGATGAGGAAGGAAGCTGCAGCTCAGCTCTACAACAGGAAGTTAATCTGCATATAACGTTACAAAGCCTGCATAAAAGGCGCCGGACACATTCTTCCCATTGATGTTCACGTGCCAATCATAGGTTCTCGAGTAATTATTGAGCTCGAGTAGATCAAGGGGAGGCATCTACTAGCGGGGTATGAGTGTCCGAGTACCATTGGTCAGACAGAATTTTCATGCAGTCGTAAATGCAGCGACTAAGAGCTGACTTGGAAGCGGTTTTTGCGCCTTCTTTTTTTTTGTATCGTTTCAACTTAATAATTCAATTTATGTCTTTTAAAATGATCTATTAAATTTATTGAATTATAAAGTGCATTTGTACAATAGAACAGTTGTCGTGAAGATTTATGCCAGTTGCAAGAACAATGTATAAGAAAAGGATGACATCTATTTATACGAAAAAATGTGTCCCCTTTATAAAATCCAAGTGTTTTCATGGTCGTTAATATTTCTCTTGTTAAGATTGATTTGCGTAGTTGACTTTTATTTTGTATTTTTTATATATTTTTTTGATATAAATGTTCACTTGATAGCAACGTGCAGAAAGAAAATCTACGCGCGAAGTATGTGCTTGATTTTGTATCTAGTATTATTGAAAAAAATTCATTCCGTGAGAGAGATAAAAAATATAAAAAGATAAAAATACAAAACAGCATTTAATATTCTAGCCTTATAACGGAAAAGTTTAAAAAAATTGAATGAAAGATATCAAAAATGTACGAGAGCGATATACATCATGGCTGACCTTTGGTTTATCTCCTTCACTTATTATGTATGGATGTACATTCTTGTGTATTTTTGACGTCTTGAATCTTATTTTTCTGAACACTTTTGTAAAATTAGATCAATCAATCTTTTTATTTGTGCTCTTTTTAGTGGTATACATTTCCTTGTATTGTAGGAATCCTCCTTTAAGTGTTACTTTTTGAAATGTCAACTTGTCCAATAATTGAATTGATACTCTGTATCATAATTATTCCCTTGTAAGATTACTTATAATAGTAAGTTTAATGGCTTAGTGAGACGAAAGTGAATTTATTACTTATACATATTAAAAATATAGAAAATTTGGCACACAATACACGGAAGACGTTTTCTATACTTCTATAATCTAAACTTCACGAACTAATAACGTGGTCAATAACGTAATCAAATTATAAAAAAGATCGTTTACCTTTTCATTAAGCTCTAATAGATCTTTTTCCTATTTTACAATACTTTTAATAAAAAGATATATAAAAGTATAATGTATAATCGAAAGTAATCGAGCACGGTAGAATAAACCATTAATAATCTTAGAAAGGTGTTTACTCCTTGCTCAAAATAATAATGCACGTAAGCATTCTCTTGAATTACTTCACTTAAATCTGATTCTACATATTTTATGTATATTTCTACGCTATTGTTCACTCTAAAACATTCGCACAATCAAATGAAATGAAATTCCTGAAAGAATTTCTCTCAGTCTCTTTCTTGTGCAAAAAGTGTTTCATTAATTAAGACTACTTGTCGGGGCAATGTGAATGATACTCGAGTAAGTGTCAGAAACAAAGCTGTGTAAAAACGTAAAGCGAGTCGAGGGTGCGAACGGGATAGCACTTATATTCTTTGTCGAAGTTGCACTTTCGAGGTAGCTGTGCAACCGGAACGTAAGCATGCATTATCAACGCTCACGCGGAAACGAGGCGGATTTTGCTAGCCTTTGACAAGATTAATCTGTAGATCGATCCATTAATATGTAGACGGACGGAAAATCGCATTTACGGCTGAACCTCCTGTACTCCTCCGCGCTTCTGGGCTCCACCGAGGATAAAGAACTCGAACGCACTTGGGGAGGAGTAGCGGCGGTGGCAACAGAAGAGAGACGCTCGCGCGGATAAAACACCTATGTACCTACGTATAAGCCCGGGACTACTGGCATCCGCGACAGGCTACCGCTGCTGCCGGCGTCTCTCCCTTGAGCGGCATTTGACTTCCTCGAGCAGAACGCGCACACCCACCTACACCGGCACTGACACTGTGGTACTGAGCACTGAGGACCACTCGCTCGGGTGGGCCGCCGAACGGAGACTGAGCCGCGCGCGCGCGCACCTCGGGGTATCAAAGCGCTGGGGATGGTGGGTGGGAGGCCCGGTTGTTCCAGCTCCCCACCGGCGGCTGCGCCCTTTAACGGAGCTACACCACCGCCGCGGCTCCGTCCCGTGCAAGGCTGATCGCCAATTTTTTCTTCTGGCTTTTTGTAGAACGTTGAACGTTTACTTAGAGACTTGCTCATTTTTTTCATTCTTTGAAACTAAATCTTGATTTTTTTATTCTGAGCACGATGCACCTATTGGTCTTAAGTCGAAGTTACATTAGGTACGTCAATTAGAATTTTGAAGACTAATTTCAAGAAAGCTCATTTACTTACTCACTCACCTCATTCGAGGTTTTCTTAGTAGATCAGTAAAGTTTTTCTTTGATCAAGTTTGTCAGTCAAGTCTTCTAGTTGTTTTTCTGCCTTGTATTCGAAAGTACGCTTCGTTTATTCGCTTTATTCGGGATTATTAAAAGCGACTATCCTTTATATTCTTATGAAGTCAGGCAATTAAGCTTTCTATATTGGAAAATATTTTATTAAGCAAATAAAAAGAAAGTCGATGTGCATCTCATTCATTCTCTTCTGTTTTTAGTTTTTATTAATGCCTCGCATCCAGCATCTTTAAAGTGTTTTCTTATCGCAAATCAATGTAGGACTATTAAAAAATTGATATTAAGATATAGCTATTTTCAAAAGGCAAACAGTCCCGGTTAGTATACCTGATCTTATTTGAGGTCATATTGTACGATTTTGTCACGGAACTTCTACTCATACTTCGTACTTTATACGTAAATTCTGTCATGTTATTCCCAAGTTTTTAACTCGACAAATATTTATTGACTCCTTTTACGCGCTTATGTACTGAATAAAATACTGGCGCAAGTCTGTGTCTCTGTACTAGTTGCATTGCATTTTAAATTCTTAGAGAACTGCAATAAGGCCCTATCTGCTGGCAACCATAACTATCACCTGTCATTGGCACTTTCCATGTTCATGTGATTTTCTTCGACATTTTATTTCTTTGGTTCGCTCTTTAATGATCCATTAAAACAGGGGTCGGTAGTTAAATCAACCTGTTGCTTTTCCTCTATGTAATAAAATATTCGCTTGCCTATAAGAATAAGCCCGTGTAAAAAGAGGAAGGAAAAACAATTCGATTTAGAAATCAATTGTTTGCACACGAAGTTTGGGAGGGGTGAAAGTGCGGAGGCGGGGGTAGAAAGAGAGCAGGCGTGCGAGTAATGTTTGTCGGCAGTGCCGGTATCGTCATGGTGACCTGGAGGCATGTAGCCGGGCGCGTCAAGAACTTGAAGCGCGCGAGTGCTGTCAGTGCCGCAACAGCGAGCGTCGCCTCTATACCAGGTCGTGGTGCAAGCCTGCACGAATATCACTGCGAGCAGTCCGCAGTACAGTCGGTTGCAGGTGCCGAGGTCTCGCTTTACCTCGTAAGTGATCGACACAACACGTGGCACTCGATCCGGCTTTAGCGTTCGACTTGCAATCAAGACGCACTCGTTTAAGCACCTCCGATTGATGAGGATCACTATTTTTCGGTTTCATGTACCTATTTTTTAAATTAATGTATCAACTTGCGTTTTTCCCCTTAAGTTACGACAGCACAGGTCTCAGACAAAAAATCATCCAGATTCGACCTTTTTAAAGGCAATATTTTAATAATTAATCTTACTGGATGAATTTACGTAAAAAGTATTCTAAAAACGTGAAATTTTATTATAAGTTAAATTTTAATGCACCACCGCTCAACGAATTTAACCTACCTGCCGAGACCGCATAGAATACAAATATTTATCAAGCAGATAAAAATAATCGCTTAGTGATCTACGATTGAATATTTTTTTCGGAGATACCTAAAAAAAGTTTTCTTTCGTTGATTAATTATATCATCGATATTTTCTGAAACACAAATGTTGTAACTTCGGAAAAGAGGTAGAAATTTTTAATGGCTCAGTTTACTTCATTTAAGTAAATTCGTTTGTAAACAATATATATTTTGTTATTCTGATGTATTGAATTAATACACTGTGTGTAAATATGCACAATTACAACGCAAAGCTTTATAGTCTCATTAAATTATTCAATGATACTTTACTGCGCTGCATCGTGGTTAATTTTTACAAGGACACTGCAAACATTCATACAAGTTAAAGCTTTACGTTGCCATTAGTAATAATTAATATATTGAAAAAGAGTTTTTTTATTTGATAAGTATTAGTAGCGCTTGAAAGCCGTTTACCGTTTTAAAACCATCATCGACCCAACCGCCTGAAGTATAAAAAAATTCTATTTTGTGATTCCTTTTCTGCATATGTTCCCGTAAATAAGTTGGTAACGTGTAATTATTTTAAGATCTACTGGAGATGTAAAGTTTCCGAATTATTTGACGACGCCCAGATATTCCGCATAAAAATTATTATTTACTGAAGTGTTAATATAGTTTACCGTTGACGAGTCCATTTAATCGAAATCTATGTGAATTTGAATGCAAATAATAAATTCCAAAATGCAAAATAATTGTACTAACTCGATAATCGGCTAAGAAAGTTGCACTCGACGATTAAACCCCCGAGATTCAGGGCTCAACCCCGAAGTAAAAAAACTGAAGCAGCATAAGCGTCAAGTTTACCCAAACACGGAAACGTGCAATAAACTCATTGAAACACGAAACCTCGGTAATTTTACAGGGCCAGTTTGCATAAGATTCCGGCAGGGAGCTTTACAGCGGCCGCTTTGGTGCGCGCGAAGGAGGCCAGAGGGAAGAAGGCATAAGCGAAGAAGAACGAGAGGCAACGAGCGGGCGGATCGATCGGCCTCGCGAAGCGCGGCCGCAGCGCAAATGACGATCGACCTGTACTACCTGCCGCCCAGCCCGCCATGCCGTGCGGTCATGATGCTGGCCAAACACCTCGGCATACATCTCAATCTGAAGGTTGTCAACGTGCTCAAGGGGGAACAAATGAAAGCCTCGTACAGGAAGGTACTGTGTGCGTCGCTTATAATAAGATGCGCTGCGAATGTTTGTTAGTACGCGACGTGACGCATGGGGACAGACGACTGGTTTATTAGCTATCGACTTGTTTGTGGAATTAACGCGAATGAGTCGATTTGAACATTTCGGATTTGGATGATGATTGGAAATTTTTGGTGTTCCACCCGTGCGTCGATAAATGTTTAAATTACTGCAATAAAAAAATCCTAAAGTTGAATCATTGCGCGTTTCACTAATGTATATGCCATTTTAAAATGGTATAATAAATTTAAAAATTAATATTTCATTTTTTTAATTTTATAAGAAAGGTATACCATTTATTTTACAAATATTGGGGAATTTTTTTAACCCGCAAATAAAAATTCTGCAAAATAGATTCTTCTCCAAAAATAAATCGTTTCATTACTCAAAACTAAATTATATTAATTACGTACAGAAACAAAGAGTAAAGCACCGCGAAACTTAAACATCAAGGAAAACTATGATTAATCGATCTTCCCCTTTTACAGATCAATCCACAGCACACTATCCCGACTATGGACGATAATGGCTTTATCTTGTGGGAAAGGTACGTGTGTCGAATTGAAGTGCGATCAGTCCGTCACGACGGAGTCTATACGAAGCAAAAAACTGAAATAAGATTATATACGTGCGGTTCATTCGTAGCGCAGCCGGGCGATCATGGAGTACATGGTGATGAAGTACGCGAAAAATGACTCGCTGTACCCCAGGGACCCGGCGAAGCGAGCCCTCGTCGAACATCGCCTCTACTTCGACCTCGGCACCCTCTACGATGCGATTATAGCTTATCACGTAAGTGTCGCGGCTGATATCGATCGCTTTGCCCCGGGCGCTGTTCGTTCTCGCACTTCGCAGCCGTCGGCATTCAAATGACGAAGCACTTTTCTCAATTTTAAATAAACATTGGCGATTTGATTTTAATAGAATAGCCCTTAATATCGAAAATCGATCGCTGAACGAGAATTAGGTATGAGAATGATGTTCAAGAATAAATTCCTTCATATTCTCGATTTTCTCCGAGATGATTAATGAAAAAAATAATTCAAACAGTGATTAATCAAAATCTGAAATTATGCATAGGGGAAAAGTATTCATTATGGCCCTTCACTCAGTTTCGTTCTTGAGGAAAGGATTTTTGCTTTGTCAAATGTAAATTTACAGTTCTTCTATTTTTTTGTACTACTTGCTACTTACAGAATTTATTTACTAATCACAGAATAGAATATCTTTAAAAATGGCAAGGCCGTATTCTCATTGTTTTTAATATTTTTCGGAGCGTTAAATAAAGATATGTAACCATTTTTAAAAGAGCAAAAACATCGAATTTAGGAAAAATATATACCTATACGTATGGCATACGTATTTAGAATAAAATATAAATAAAATATAATTTTACCTACGTTCATGATTTTATCTCTTTAATCCTGTCAATGTGCTTAGTAAAGTTCAAACGCAAAATTTTTATATTTTGATTAAAAAATTCTAATCTGTTGCGTCCGCAATTAGTCGCGTTTATTGTTTTATTGCAGGTCGAGTAGACGGATAATGATATTTGAGTGTGGTTCGACCGCTTGTAAATTTCGCTTTCAACAGGAAACTTTTTTCGCTACGCATAAAATTTTCTTTCCTTCCAATATCTAAATCTTAAGTAACAGTCATAAAGCAATTTTTTGTCTTATTACTAGAGATGGGTTCTTTCAAATTGCCAGCTGAGATTACTTGGCTATAACTATTACTTCGAAAATTTACGTAGTTTAGGACGAGCAGCTAAATGGATTTGGTTATAAGTCTGCAAACCCAACAACTGACTGTTCGAATGTTTCAGGCGCCTGTCGTTTTTGGAAAAATGGACGCCCCGCCGGAGCAGTATTTAGCTCCAATGGAACGAGCTTTTGAACTACTAGACGGGTACTTGAAAGACAGCGAATTTGCCGTTGGTGATGAATTAACCATTGCCGATTACAGCTTAGTTTCCACCGTGTGCACAGCTAAGGTAAAGGAATTATTAATACACTTAGAAAGTTTCTTCCCTATCTCGAGTGTCTTGTGAAGCCCCAACTCATTTTTTTTATTATCTCAAGTAAAGTTAGATTAGAATCGCAAAAGTTATAACGATTGAATAAGATTACGAAGGTTCTTATCGACGTAGAGACTATTAAAAGACATAAAAATCGAATTAGTCGGGGCAACTAATTGCAACTAATGGTTTAAAAGCTTTAATAACGCTTTTGTTATCCTTTTTTTTCAACATTGAAAACTAATCCAGGGCGACGAGAATAGAATCGACGGAGGTGATAGAAGCGTTGACCAGTGACGGAAAATCCGATAGAAAAAAATCGAGTATCCATATACGTCTGTTTTGCATTTCAGGCGTTCGGTGTCGACATCGGCAGATTCGACAACGTCGCCGCTTGGTACGCGCGCTGCAAGAATGCGATGGAAAAGTGTGGTTTTGAGGAGATCAACGAGGCCGGCGCGAGAACCCTCGGCGGATTTTACAAGGCGAATTTGAAGAGCTAGTCGACATGCCGAAATCGAGGCGGAGCATCGCGATGGTTAACTCACCGCACGCAGCGCACGCGAATTGCCTCCTGTAGTACAAACCACAAAGGCACCTTATATCAGCAGCATAAAAGCATTCTAAAAGAAACAAAAGACGCGAGAAATTATTTTCTTGCGTCGCTTCTTTGAATTTTAATTGGAACAGAAAGATACGTATAATATTTTTATAACGCTGACGTTTTACAAAGCATGCAGAAATGTTAACTATTTTTACAAGTGGCGAACATCTAGTTACAGTGTTATTATGACGCAATAACTTATTGAATCATATGTATCTTGTGATAACAATTAATTAATTTAAAATTATATCAAGAGATGTTACAATTAGAATTGACTATTTTAATGTCTTTCTTTTATTCAGTATAGTGTATGATCTGATCAATGTAAGCTAGTCAACTGGAGCTAAGTGAATAATTATCTAGGACAAGTTTCGAGGTTCGATTTTATCTTTTCTATTACATATTATTTTTCACTCAACTGAATTTCCAATAATTTTTGCTTCCAATGTATACAGTAACTCAAACCACATTTTTAATTTTTAATTTTAAAATCATTTTTTAATTGAGTTTTGCTTTTAAATTTAACCCCGTCTCTGTCAATTACGCTCGGTCGATAGTTGTCAGTAACAATTACGTACCCTAGGTAAAAATGTGGACAGCGTAATTCCAATTTTTTAACTGCTTTATAAATGGTATTTACCTCGGTAAAAAAGTGGCTACAAAAATAGTCTCATCCAGGTGTGGAATTGCGGACAATTACACAATTGTGTTTACGATCACGGAGTCCTAGACGCTTTTGACCGTCGGTCGGATTTCCGCTCACGTCTCTACATCGCGACTTCTTCCCTTGCATGAGAATTCGTTTGGTGCGAATACTTTCTCCGAACTTCCGGCTTTATTGCGTGTACTCTCGTCGTAAGATTACGTTCGAACAAACTGTATATAAAAGCAGATGAGTCTCTCAGTGCCTAATTATTACTATCTACGTTAGAACTATGGTCAGATTTAACTGACTTATGAAATGCAAATGTTATTATTTGCAAGCACTTGTTACATTGTTTTTAATGTTTTTCGTCTTCTCCGTCGATAGCTTTACTTGATCGTTGTCGCAGACTCGA
This sequence comes from Eurytoma adleriae, assembly GCA_900480045.1. Taxonomy (NCBI): domain Eukaryota; kingdom Metazoa; phylum Arthropoda; class Insecta; order Hymenoptera; family Eurytomidae; genus Eurytoma; species Eurytoma adleriae. Next base: position 26,849 of record UXGC01000488.1, read on the forward strand.
TAAGGCTTTAATACCTTAATTGATTTTCTGCACTTTATCATGTGCAAAAATGCTTGCCGGTGAAATATATCGGTACTGTAACATTACGCAAGCATCTAATTTTATATTATTTATTGCATGATTTACCGACGACGTGATTGCGGTGATTTAGTAAAAAAAATTCATAAATCAAGGAAGATATGTCAATAATGAAAAAAATGTAAACAGCCGCAAAAGAAATAGATTTCACAGATTTCTACGTAGTTTCGCAAAGATACTAGTTTTACTTTGTTATACATCAATAGATCTTGCTCAATTTTTCCTTGGATTCGTTGCGACTTTCGAGAACCCAAGGTATCATGTCAAGGTCACTTAATTTCTCGCATTGGTTTAACGTTTTAGTATACGGAATAAACCACACAGTTGTGTTTTGCATTCATTTTTTATGCAACTGAAATTTGATAAAACTTTCCGAATTGAATACTAATTTTGTGCGTACACCAATTTTAATTGGGCAGAAGACGGCGATAAGATCGATTATAAAAATCAACAAATAAATTTTCAGACAGGTAAAACGCGATAATTACCGTTCAAAGTATCGTTTAGCTGTATACCGAAATTTAATCGCTCGCAAAGACGTGCCAGTCGCAATCACACGCACAAAGATACTCCATTAATCACATTTCTATTTATCGAACGAACATGGAATTTATCTAATTTATCGCTTTTAATCGTAATGCTTCGAAAATATACTATGAAGTGCATTTGTACTATGAAACAGTGTATAAATCTTTTAGAGAATTTTATTTAATCTTTTGCAAAATTTTATATTTTTTATCAATATGTTTTTCAGCGAGATTTACAATTATAAAACCCGATTAAATTTATCACCATCGAACTGATAAATGAACGTAATATTTTTTTTTAAATTAATGACAAATGATTCCTGGAACTTCATTGTGTATTCAAATTAATAGCAAAAGATGAATTGATCGATGATTTCAGTTAATGCTTGATTGACAACTTAAATAACTCTTATAATCTCATCACAAAATTAACACCTAAGGCCTTAAAAAGACCACCGTAAAATCCGAATATAGCAATATCATCGCATTTATTTTTAAAAAGTATGAGTTGAATTAAAAAAAATGTAAGTCCCGCCGCATCTTCGACAACAAACGGTAGAAAAACCCACTGTTCGTGTAAATAAATAATTTGAAATTACCGAATACTTGATCATGCATGAATCGGCATTACTCATCGATAAAACGAAAAAAATCGATGCTCTCAGCGCCCGTTTGATAAGCTGGAGTCGGAGTGCGCCTATACGCACTTAGCTGAGCGTTGGCCCAGCGACGCTGCACTTAGGAGTGGAAATCGGGGGATACCGTCAGAGATTAGTACTCTCTCGGGCGCATAACGCCGAGCCGAACCTGCCGAGCAACTACAGAGCCGCACGGTTCTTCACCGGGGCAAGACAGTCGCAGCCAGCCGGGGCGTCTGGCGACACACCGATCACGACGCGCAGATCGACGGAGAATCGTTCGCTACGCCGAGTATGGAGAGAGCTTAGTGTGATTTTTTTTAACTACGTTGAATTGATCTAGTTTGTAAGTAATTATATTTATTTTCTTCTTTATATTTTTTATTTATTTTTTAAACGAATTAAATAAAATTCTTCACAGATATTTGACAGGGACTATGTATACGTAGTAATTAAATAAAAACGAAAATAATCACTATATAATATATTCATCTAAAAGAATATTTTTAGATTTTTTAATAATTCTAAACGAAAAATGTCTTTTTTTAAACGGTTTATTGATAAAACGCTTTCTTGAATGAAATGTAGATAAATAATTTTTTCAAGTGATAAAAATAGTTATCGTAACTTGTTAATCATAAAGATTTGGCAATGCATAATTTGTATTCAATAATTCGTCCTTAAAATGTACCAAAACTTATTTTCGCTACGTGATCGTTTTCATGAATGCTCTACCCTTTTGTAAAATATCTTTTCATTTTTGTTAATATATCTGTTACGGTGATCGCTAGAGGTCTTTTAACTTTAATTTTATTTTTAAACAATTTTAGATATTTAAAAGTGATAGCGTTTATAAAATTTAAATAAATTAATTGAATATCTGTGGCTTTTCGGTTCCATTTTTTATGATTTCGAGATATTTGTATTTTTAATGTTGAGTGCCTTTTTAATAGGTAAAACCTCAATTTAAAAAAAAGTGGATTTATGCTCTTTTGTCGGGAAATCACAGAATTATTCATGTGATAATAATATATTGTTCATTGGAATATGTACATTTGATCTACATAACTTTATTCGCTGATACTGATGCATAGAGAAACCTTTTTCGCGTACGTTCAATTTAATTTAAAAGCTTTTTTTAAGATTATAAGAACATACAATTTGAAAAGTAGGATAAACAAAAACGGAAAAACTTTAAATCTTGCTATTTTAACAAGAAAATTTTAAATGCGTCGTAGCATGAATAAAAAGAGGAATTTCAATTATCGCAAAAATGATTACTTAAGTTAAATCAAGTCTTATCCTTAAAAGATAACGAAATTTTACATTTTCAATTTAATAGATATGTCGAAAATAACTTGATATGAGTAAGACCGGAAATTATAATGATTATCAACTAAGATATAGGATTTTTAAAATAAAAAAATCTCAATTATACTTTTAGATAAGAAACTAAATCTTCATAAGGCCCGAGGCGTCTGTGTACATGTACACTAAACATTTTCTTTTTTTAATAAACAAGATGCGCATAATAATTTTCATATTATATCCGAAGAAATCTTATTTCATTGTAGTATAGCTATAAAGGAATAATGCAAATATTAGAGAATATGAGAAAAATCTGCCAATATCTCCAGATGAGACAAACTTTTATACAAAGCATGTAGAAATTGAATTTGAATTAATTTAAAAATATTATGAGTTTTAATTTTACTAATAAGAATTTCTTTTTTGTTATGAAAATTTATTAGAATACAATATGGCAGGATTCACGATGAAGTCATTGGCTGTCCTTACACTGGCAGTGCTCGTTATCGATTGCACTTGCCAAAAAATCGATAAAGACGAACAAGAAGGCAATAACGAATTTCGTTTGCCCGGTTCGGTAATACCCCAGCACTACAAACTGAAGTATACAGAAATAGATTTTAAGAAGCTTACGTTCAAAGGTGATGTTCAAATAGATGCAGAAGTAGTATTGGAAACTAAAAAGATAGTGCTTCATAAGGGAAAATTGGACGCTGATGTAACATCGGTAATCGTAAATGGCGAAAACATTGAGAAATTTAAACCAACTATTAATGATACAACGAACTTTTGGACAATTGGGCTGCCGACCCAATTAAATAAAACCGATTCTGTAACCGTCGACATAAGTTTTAACGGGAAATTCCGAGATGACATGATCGGCTTTTACTGGAGTTCTTACATCGATTCATCTGGAAATGAAGTGTAAGTATGCGTATCGTACGTAATATCTAAATATCTTAAACAAACCTAAGATTTAATGTTTTTTTTGTAATTTATGTTTTTTCCTTGAAGGTTTTTGGCAGCAACGCAATTTGAAGCGGCGCACGCGAGGCACGCATTTCCGTGCTTCGACGAGCCTGCGTTAAAAGCCACATTCGACATATCCATCCTACCACCCCAGGGCTACGGCTGCTTAAGTAACATGCCGCATGATCCATTAGAGCCTGAGTAAGTTTCAATATCACACCTGTGCAATGGAATTTTGGACCTACTCTTCACTGCTACATAACAATCTCTTTATTTCCAGAAATTGGTGCGTATTCCAGAAATCGGTAAAAATGTCTACTTACCTTGTGGCATTCGTTATCTCAAACTTTGAGAGAAAGACAGAGGGGAAAGTATCACTTTGGTCCCGTCCCAACGCCTTGAACCAAGCGACTTACGGTGCGAAAATTGGCAGCAAAGCTCTCGAGTACTTTGAAGATTCTCTGAAAATACCGTACCCGTTGCCGAAGATGGATATGGTCGCGGTGCCGGACTTCTCCGCCGGCGCCATGGAGAACTGGGGTCTGCTCACCTACCGCGAGACCGCTGCGTTGTACGACGAGAAGGAATCGTCGGCCGTGGCCCAGCAGCGCGTCGCCTCGGTCATCGTCCACGAGTGCACTCACATGTGGTTCGGTAACCTCGTCACGCCCAAGTGGTGGAGCTACCTTTGGCTGAGCGAGGCGTTCGCCAGGTACTACCAGTACATGGCAACCAATCAGGTAGCAGTTTGTTAAATACTTATCGAAGCACGTAATTGTAAAGGATTTTTTTGGTCTCTAAATTTGGTTATTGCAATACCATAGGTCGAGTCTGGGTGGCGTATGGATGAACAGTTCGTTGTGGAGCAACATCAGTTGGCGTTGAGTGTGGATGCTGAGAAGGACTCTGTGGCTATGACGCGACCGGCGTCCACTCAAGCCGAAATTGAGAAAATGGGAGGTACTATCACTTATTCCAAAGGAGCGAGTATTGTGCGTATGATGGAACTTACGTTTGGATCCGATCTATTCGTTGCCGCTCTACAGGATTATTTGAATGAGAGGTACATGCGCATTTCTATTAAATTTGCATAACTTCATTAAATTGAATTATTATTTTTTTAAATTTTTATCTTTACTGAACATTTATAGTATTACTGTAGAAAGTATGCACATACTTTTGTGATAAATATTTTTAATTATAATAATTTGTTCTCTATTTAATTTATTTTTCCTAAGAATAAATATACAAATAGAGTTGTTGCAGTTTACTACTTTATTTTTAAAAAGCTTAAGCAATAAGCGTTGTTAATTTTTAGTTTAGGCTTTAAATTTAATAAATTTCCTTAAATAAAATAAAAAAAAATTAACAGGAGATACAGCTCAGCTACCCCGGATGATTTATGGCGCGCTCTTCAAAAACAAGTCGACAGAAAAAAGTTAAACGTAGCAAATATCATGAAGGAATGGACGGAAAAACCTGGTTTCCCATATTTATCGGTAAGCGTCGAGCAAAATAAAATTAAGCTCCAGCAGAAGAGGTTCTTCCTTCGAAGCACCAATGAAATACCCGTTGCCGAGACAACTTGGCAAGTGCCAATAACTATGCTGTCGGCCAGCAAAGTCAACGACATCTCGACCAAACCTGTTTTCTGGCTTACGAAGTCCTCCGACGAGATTGAAAACAAAAACAAAAACGATGAGTGGATGATATTCAATGTGAACTCCGCAGGTGAGCGAAAGAATGCAGTTCAATTAGGGCGGCGCGTTCGCGGGGCATCGTACCCGATTAACGAATTTCTCGTTCTTTTAGGTTTCTATCGCGTAAACTACGATAAGGAATCATGGAATAAAATAATCAAAGTCTTGACGGAGGGTAATTTCGAGCAAATACCCGTGCTGAATCGAGCTGCCGTAATTGACGATCTGCTGAATCTCGCCAGGGCTGAGCTTCTTGATTATGAAGTCGCTCTAAGGGGTATTCAGTATCTTCGGCGTGAGAAAAATTATTTGCCATTCAAATCGGCACTCACGTCGTTGGATTACTTAACGAGGAGATTCAGTACCACCTCGGACGATAAAAGTTTCAACGTGAGGATTCTGCTCTTTTATCGTTTTTATTGGGAATTTCTTCTTAAGTTAAAGTTACATACTTTTTTCGGGTTTTTTTTTCAGGCCTTCGTCGTGTCTTTGTTCTCAAACATTTACGACGAATTGTCGTACGACGATAAAAATAACGATGACCGTTTAACAATTTTATTACGCCAAGAATTAAATCAGAGAGCTTGCAAATTGAATCAGACATCATGCATCTTGAAATCTAAGGAATATTTTAAGCAATGGAGATTGTCAGCCAAAGCGTAAGAAAATTTAAGTAATCTGTTAAATATACATTTCAATGTAATGCATTGATCGAACAATTTTTTTGAGAAAAAAGAGATTAAATATTTTTATTCAAATTCATTTAAATTGGTAAATTAAAATGACTAAAATATGATTATGTTTTCAAAAATAACTCTTTCCACACATTTTAATCAAATAATTTCCAAATGTTGAATAATTTAACCACAGATTTAATTCACAAATCTTATCTATATAATGCCTCTGCGTATTACGTATAAGAAAAAACAAATAATATTTATTACTCAATTTCAGAATTCCGGTTAATCAAAGATCAGCCGCTTACTGTACGGCAATCCGACATGGTAACAGCGATGATTGGGAATTTTTGTGGAAAGAATATCAAAATGCTAATGTAGCTGCTGAGCAAGTGGTGATCTTAAGTGCTCTTGGATGTACAAAAGATACTAAACTATTAAAAAGGTTAGCTAGCTCATACCGAATTTAAGATTGACGAGCTTTGATGATTTTCTAAAACTTTTATTAATCTGATCGGATTATTTTTCAGGTACTTATTAACAGCTTTAACAAGCTTTAAAGAAAGTGGCATACGCAAACAAGATGTATCCAGTGTCTTTAGTTCAGTGTACACATCGAGTGCGGAAGGCGCCGAATACATGTTAGATTTTGTCACTGCTCAATCCGATGCTATAAATAAATAGTATGTATTTTGATATATTTTCTTTTCGTCTACTTGCTCTTTTTATCTTGCAAATCACTTTGAACATTTATTCGTTACATTCATTTCATTAATTAACGGTGTTCTTGGTACAAATTTCTTTCAGTCACGGCAGCTACGACGAAATTGGAAAGCTTATTTCAGGAGCTTTGAAAGCGTATCCATCGGAAAAACTGATTGTTAAATTAAATAGCATACTGAATAGCAACTCCAGTTATATTAAAGGAATCGAAACTACTCTGAAGAAAAGTTTGGAACTTGCTAAACTTGAGTTGGATTGGTTCAATAAGAATTCCGCAAAAATAATCAAGTGGGTTAGTGACAAAGTAAAAGAACAGGAAACTATCGCCTATCGTTTGCCCGGTAACGTGAATCCCAGCAATTACAAACTTCGACTGAAGCCTCACATCAAAGAAAACAATTTTACCTTCGATGGTGCCGTCGAGATCACTGCAAACGTAACAAATACGATAAATAAAATCGTACTTCACACAGATCAGTTGGTCGTCGATCAAAAAGACGTAGAAGTATTAAAAATAAATGGCGACGTCCAAGAAAAAGTGGACATATATTCGGTAGATTATGACGCAAAGTACCATTTTACAAATATCAGATTGAATAAATTCATCAGCAGTACAAAAATTTTGATTAAAATAAAATATACGGGAATTCTGAATACAGAAATGAGAGGCTTTTACAGGAGTTCGTACAAAGACCAAAATGGAAAACAAAGGTTTGCTGACTCCAACTATATATTTTTTTTCAATAGAGTTAATAATTCGGGTTTACTACAAATTTACATTAAGATCATCAGTAAATGTTTAATATTAAATAAATTTCGTTTACCAATGAACATTAAAGAAAAGAAAAAAAATCCAGTTTCATTGTTTCACCTTTATCATAAAATAGGGCAAGTAGAGTGACAGTTTATCTTTTGTTTAGGTGGCTGGCTACTACTCATCTGGAACCAGTTGGTGCACGCAGAGTTTTTCCATGCTTCGATGAGCCAGCATTAAAGGCTCGTTTTGATATTACCGTAGAAACAACGCCAGATTATTTCGTTATTAGTAATACCAAGCCGAAATCTGTATCCGCAGACAAGTAAGTTTCTTTAATATTATATTGTGAATCTCACTATTAAAAGATAATTTGTTTTACTGTATACAATAAAATTACAGAACTGTCTATGAATTCGAAACAACTCCACTGATGTCGACTTACCTGGTCGCCGTAGTAGTAAGTGACTTCTTGCCCGTCACCATGCAGGACGCTGCAAACCGCGATTACACCGTATACTCGAATCCTCTCATCGTCAAGCAGATGAACTACTCTCTGGGTGTCATGAAACCGACTGTAGAATTCTTCGAGAGTAATCTCAATCATTCATATGAACTTCCGAAGCTCGATATGATTGCGCTGCCGGATTTCTCCTCCGGCGCCATGGAGAACTGGGGCCTGATGACATTCCGCGAGACCAACCTGGCTTATGATCCGGATACCATGTCCAGCATCGCCAATAAGCAGTCCATTCACAACGTCATAGTCCACGAGATCACCCACCAGTGGTTCGGCGACCTAGTCAGTCCACTCTGGTGGGACTACCTCTGGCTGAGCGAAGGCTTCGCCCGATACTTCCAGTATCACGCCTACACCGAGGTGAGCGATATCTGAGGTTGATCGAATTTCTCAGAAATACCGCACCGGGCGGAGCTGCTCTTTCCGGGGTCATTATAGTAAGCCGCATCTCTCGAGTTTCAAGATTGATTAAATCGCACTTCCCGCGGCTTAACTTGCGATTATAGCTAAGAAAATCTTCAGTGCATAATTTGTTTTCTTAGTTTTACGTAGTTAATGATTAAACAAGGTCTGGGTATCAAAGAACAAAAAATATATTAAAAATACTTCTTTAAATTCTTTAAATTCCTTAAACTCGTATATATATATTAGGTAGCAAAATGTGATCACACTATTAAAAGAAAAATCTATATAATTCTTATAAAATATTCAAATAAATGCTTGCCTATTTAAACTATTAAACCACTTGAATTTTATCTCCAATTTTTTTAAAGAAGTGTTTTTCAAGAAATTCACGAAATTAGCATTAATTAGTCACGAATTCAATCTTATCTGGCACATCCTGAATATATGCTGTTACACCAAATAAGAATAATGATAATCATAACTCGTTGCATCCTTCGCGTATCACATTTTCTCTTGTTTTTCGCTTATTTAAGTAACAGCTACGACTTGCAGAAATGAGAAAACCACTAAGTTAATTGCGAGTAGCGTCTTTCCATTAGCGAAAATTATTGTCCCACTTCAACGCACTTGCTAATAAATTACTGTTGGTACAGTTATACAAAGTTCGTGCCTGCTGTTACTTAAAATATTATTTCAGAAATTTTCAAATGTCTTCCTTCCGTCGGAGGGGGGACTCATTAAGTAAATTGAGCGAAAGTTTACAGATCAGATTTTTTTGCACCTACAGGAGGAGGCGTCATGGAACTTGGAAACTCAATTCGTAGTGGATGCCGTGCAATCGTCATTTACGAACGATGCCTCGACGGGTACGCACCCAATCACCGCTCAAGTTTACAATCCGATCGAGATCAGAGGTATATTTGACTCGATCTCATACGCCAAGGCGGCGAGCGTCATCAGAATGTTGGAGAAGTTGGTTGGGCGCAAAGTATTTTTCGCAGCGCTGCATAACTATCTGGAAGAATGGTACTATAATTAATTGATTTAAAATAAGTCTAATTAGCTATTGTTATAATAGGAATTTCTTTTAAACCTTGTATAAAGTACGAGGGAGTATTATGAAAAAAATATGAAAACTAGCCACTTTTAGTTATATAATGCAAAAAGTAATGATATAATTTACTACATTTTCAATAATAAGTTTTTTTTACTTTGTCTTGATTATATACTGTAAATACGCAGTATGAAGCTCATTATAATCACAGTTTCTTTATTTTCTTCGATTTTAAACAATATGGTGAAATTTTGTTTGTTTTAGTAAATATTCAGCTGGTACCCCGGAAAAATTATTTAAAGCTTTTCAAGAAGAGGTAGACAAAAGTGAAGTGGAATTGGACGTAATAAAACTTATGAACAGTTGGACCAAAACAGAAGGTTTCCCTGTACTAAATGTCACTTTTAACGAACAAGATGCAACGTTCCAACAGGCGAGATTCTATCTTCGATCCCCAAAAAGTGAACAAAAGGATGAACCAACATGGATAATTCCGCTAAGTTGGACCACAGGAAAAAATCCGAATTTTAGTAATACGCAAGCTAGCGCTTTTGTAACTGAAAAATCGCAAACTATCAAAATTGATAAAGCTTCAGATGATTGGATAATCTTCAACCTGCAGCAGACGGGTAAACTTTTAAATTTTTAAGAAGAATTTCATTGACTAACGGTGATTTATAAACAAACAATAATCCGCAAAAATTAAATTTAAAACCGCGTTACTAAAAAACGTATATTTATCTACAGATTATCTAACCAATTATTTATTTCAAAATCATCGCAATTTTCAAAGTAGCGCTACGTCACATTAAGTTCACTTTCGAATGTCGATATGACAACCAAGTACAATGAAGACAAATTTTCACTTTAGGCTACTACCGCGTAAACTACGACACGGAAATGTGGCGTCGACTGATCGGTGTGTTGAACGACAACCACAAGGTCATACACGAGGTCAACCGCGCGACGCTGCTAGACGACCTGCTGAACTTGGGCCGCATGGGCTACGTCGACTACGAGCTGGTGCTAGAAGGCGCGCGTTACCTACGCTTCGAAAGTGAGTACGGCCCGTGGCGAGCTGCCTACAACGGCTTCAATTACCTGGAAAAGCGCTTCGATGGTCGTCCCGAGTTTTACAAAGCCTACCGGGTAAGTGCATCGGGAATTTTCACTTCAACTGTATAGTAGCGATCATTGCTAACTGGGGTAATCAATTTCACCAGACCTTCACGCTGGAGCTCCTGGAGAGCAGCATAAAGAGACTCGGTTTTGAAGACATCCCGAATGAGCAGCACACCGATACCCTGCTCAGGAAACTCACGCTTGAGTGGATGGCTAAGTTGGACCACGACGAGTACGTTAAGGAGGCCCTGAAGATGTTTGAAAAAGAAAAGGCTGTTAAGGAGTTAGTACTCATTTAGTATTCGAGTTGCAGTGGGAAAATAATAAAAGAGCTTGATTTAATAGACTCTATTAATAAATCTATTTTAATTTAAATGGTATTATTCAACCATTACTATTTATAAAACATTTTAGCTTTACAGTACCACCAAATAAACAGGCCTATGTTTACAATACTGCAATAAGGCACGGATCAGACGAAGACTGGCATTATCTGAGAGATAGGATAGAAAAGTCAATTTACGCTACGGAGAAGCTGACACTAATAGCAGCATGTGCTCAGTCGAAGGATCCAGAATTATTGCGAAAGTAATTGATTTATCGTACAAATAATTTAACAATTGCATGCCAAGTGTATTATAATTATTTTGTTAGATCGCTAACTAATTAAATTTATTATTGTTCAAGTATTTTGAAAGAAGTGATTAGGAAGGGTTCCATAATTAGACTACAAGATGCTAAAAAAGTAATTACCAACATTATAGATAATGGAGTTATTGGAATAAACACGGTGCTTGATTTCATTGAATCTAATTACGAATCACTGCAGAATTAGTAAGTTATTAACTATTATTTATTTTTTTATTGGCTTAGGAAATTTGCTAACGGACTTTGATTAATTTTCGTACAATTTTACTTCAATTTAGCCTTCAGGATGATGTCAAGAGTCTATTAAGCACTATATCAAAGCGTTTATCTACCCAAGAACTCCTTGATAAGGTATAATTAAACTGATATGTATACAAAAATTTGAATATCAAATGCACTTAGAAAAAACTGAAAATATTTTATTGCTTTATTTTAGTTTGAAAATGTAGTGAAGAAGAGTACTGACAGCATGCCAAAAATATCGAAATCTTTGCAGTCATATTTGAAACGAGCTAAAACTGAAATGGACTGGAGCAAAGAAAAAGGCACAAAAATTCTTTCGCTGTTGAATAGATACAATTTCGAGTCGAATTATCGACTGCCCACTTTCGCGAAACCAGAAGCTTACGAACTTAAGTTTAAGCCTTATTTCGAGGATAAGGGTAAGGAGTTCACCTTTGAAGGGAAAGCTGTGATCGACATTACCATCGTCAATGACACGAAATACTTAGTGCTGCAAAAAGAAAAACTTACTATTCAAAAAATGAGCTTAAGCGATCATTTATCGTTTAAAATTCTCGAAGAATTGACCTATTATGACGAAAAGACACACAAACTGTATATATATTTCGACGAAGTCGTCAAAGCCGAAACGAAGTTTAAGTTGACCTTTGAATTTACTGGAATATTGAGGGACGATATGAGAGGATTTTACAGAAGTTACTATTTCGATAAAGACGGAAACAAAAAGTGAGTAAACAAATTTTTAAGATTGCTACAATAGATTAGCAGTTAACGTCATTAGAACTTTATTATAAATATCTTTTTTTTTTCTTATTTCGTCGTATACAAAAAAGAGCTTTTTCATTTTGCTGTGTTTTTTCTTTAAAATTAAACTAAATGAATAAGTTACTCAAGTAACAAAAAAAAACTACTTCGCAATCTTACTTACTTTTTTATCAACAACTCTAAATCTATAGATCTATAAACGATAAATTTATTTTGTCTGAAGGTGGGTCGCTAGTACTCATTTCGAACCGACGTACGCTAGAAGAGCCTTCCCTTGCTTCGATGAACCATCGTTTAAAGCGAAATTCACTGTGCACATTTCGAGACCGAGCAATTATCATTCGATAAGCAACATGGGCTCAAAACCATCCCAAACTAAGCAAGAGTGAGTACACACGTAACAATGAATTGCATTTCTTAAATCTCTGACATAAAATGTTAACAAAAAATTTTTTTCTCAGTGGCAAGGATCGCTTATGGGATATTTACCCATCAAGTTTGAAAATGTCACCTTATCTGCTGGCTTTCGTCGTTTCCGACTTTGTTAGTGTGACCGCAGATAAATCGAGGGTGAAAACTTGGTCTAGGGCGGATTTGAAGGACTACATGCAGTATTCGCCCGCCGCCGGAGAAAAGTCTTTGAGCATCTTAGAGGAGTTCACCAAAATCAAATATCCGTTGAACGAAATGAACTTTGTAGCTGTTCCTGACTTTGACATGGGAGCTATGGAAAACTGGGGCTTAGTTACTTATAGGTATATAAAGTTCGAAAGTTTTTTGCTTTCGTGTAATTTTTAAAGACTGCTTATGCAGGTCTTAAGTGACGTTGTTATATTTATGTACTTATGGATGCTGTATCAATTTCAGGGAGTATGGACTTACTTACGATATTCAGCGAACATCAGCTACTTACAAACGATACGTGAGCACTGTTATATCTCACGAGTTGGTGCACCAGTGGTTTGGTAATTTAGTGACCTGCGATTGGTGGGGCTACGCGTGGCTCAACGAAGGTTTCGCTGAGTATGTGTCCTACATAGTTAGCAACGAGGTAGGGATATCTTATTTATTTTTTTACAAAATTTATTCTTTTGTAGCTAAAATTAATTCAAAATTGTTTTGAAATTTTAAATAAAATTTTTATTTCATTTTTATTTGATAAGATCGAAAAGGAGTGGGACTTAATGGACCAATTCGTAGTTAAAGAATTGCACGTCGGCATGGATGCTGACTCGTTAGAAACTTCGCATCCAATGAATAATAATGTCACAACTCCGGCGGAAGCACAGGCAACATTCGATAAAATCACATATCAAAAAGGTAAGCACACGACACTTTCTTTAAACCGAAAGAAAAAAATGAATTAATGACGAAAAAAATGATTGCAGCTGCTAGTGTGCTGCGTATGTTGCATCACAGTATTGGAAAAATCGTCTTTGAAGAATCGTTGCACAATTACTTAGTTAAAAACAATTATCGAACCGGAAAGCCAGAACTTTTATACCAAGCAATAAAAGAACGCCTTGGTAAAGAAGACAGTGTGGTTCCTGGTAACTTGAAAGAAAATATTGTTACTGTATTGGAGAGTTGGACGACTCAGTCCGGATATCCGGTTGTTAAAGCTGTTCGCAAAAACACGGCTGTTGAAATTTCTCAGGTTACTATTTTCACATTTATATCATTTACTTCCAAATGTATCAACTTAAGGAAAAATTAATTTTAAGCTACCGTTGATGTTCATATTTTTTAATGATTTAAGTTATAAGTTCAAATAATTGCCTTTAAAATAAGACAAACTATGGTTCTAATTAAATAAACGATGTTTAATTTCAGGAACGTTTCTTAGTAACGCCAAGCAACAAAACTGAGGAAAAGAATAAAGTTTATTGGACACCCATAACATTCACAACTGAGGGCTCCAAAGACTTCAAAACTACAACACCTCAACTGTGGCTAGGAAAGGAGCCTCAGCAATTAACGTTAAAGCCAACCGACTCGTGGTACATATTGAACGTCCAGGAGATTGGTTTCTACCGCGTCCACTACGACGAAGCGAACTGGAAGCAGCTCGTCTCGGTACTGAACAGCGACAATTATACCGATATCCACGTGCTGAATAGGGCGCAGATACTCGATGACTCATTGAATCTGGCCAGGGCCGGATATCTGGACTATGACATCGCGTTAGACGCCAGCAAGTACCTAACGCGAGAAACCAGCTTCATAGCCTGGAGGGCCTACTTCAATGGAGTGGCTTACCTGGCTCAGCGTGTCGAGGGCAACGAAGTCGTCAAGAAACTGTTCTCAAACTACATCGTCAAACTGCTCGACAATAACTTCAAGAAGCTCGGCTTTAAGGAGGATATGGAAAAAGACAAGCACCTCGACCAGCTGAACCGAGAACTTCTGGCCACACAGGCGTGCAAGTACGGCCACGATGACTGTCTGAAACAGGCTAAAGATCTTTTCGCGGAGCCGAAGTAAGTTTAAATACTTTTTTGCGACGAATAGAATGTTGAAAAATAGCTAAGTACTCTATATTGACATAAGCATTATACTAAAATGAAATCTGGTCATGAAGCATCGCGAGTTTTTTGTAAATAAAAAATGGATCTTATGATTTTTTTTTCACTAAAATTTAGAATTGAACTTTATATAATTTTGAGATTTTATTCATCTAGCCTCTCCCCCAATGTCGCGGGCGTTATTTACTGCGAGGCTGCACAAAATGGCTCACCGAATGACTGGGATGGTCTTTGGAAGGCATTTACCGAGACTCAAATGGCAACGGAATATCTTACAATACTTCGCGGTCTTGGTTGCTCTAAAAATGCCACGATACTTGAAAAGTAAGATATTGAATGATTTTTTAAATTTGTTTAAAATGATAAGAGATTATTTGATTTGTTTTAATTATTGCGTGTCTTTTTATCAGGTATCTTAATCTTGTGTTTGAAAAAGATTCGAAAATACGTAGGCAAGATGTTGCAACTGCATTATCTTCCATTTATTCCTCTAGTCAAGAAGGTTTAGACGTGTCTTTCAAGTACTACAAGAGTAACCTTGATAAGCTGCATGAGTTGTAAGTATTTTTTAGTTCAATATATTTATTAGACCAAGTATGGAATATCAAACGTTATAGTATTAATAATTTCTCATAGTCGATAGTTTTAAGCCGACATTATTGGCACACGTCACTTCCTCGGTAAATAACTTAGCAGTTATTCCTATTTATGAAAAGTTTAAAATAATAACTGCATAAATTTTGATAATTTCTCACTGCAATGTGCCATTTATTTTTATTTACTGATTTGATTAAGAATGACTTATAAATAATAAAAGTTTTTAAATAAAGACTGTATGAAAGCATATATAATTTAACCGAAGAGTAATACAAAGAACGTGGATGCAATAATAGACTCTTATAATTACCGTAAATACATGGACACTTTTAATAATAATGTATAAATTGATTTAAAATACTGAACAAAAAGAAATCTTAAACGATTATTACGAAAAAAAAACTTATTGCAAACAAAAAATTGAATTTTTTTCTTTTTTATTCAGCTACGATAGTTGGGAGGATGTAGGTTCACTCTTCTCCTCTATGGCTGGTTACGTTGTCACCGAAGAGCAAATTAAGAATGTAAAGATCTTTTAGTTATTTTTGAAGGTTAAATTAATGATGAGCAACGAATAACTTTTAACTATTTGATTTTAGTTCGAAAATCTGGCGACTGACAAGTCTGCTAAGGAGATCAAGACCACCCTCGAAAAAGCAGCAATAAAGGCAAAGAATAACCTGGAGTGGTTCAACCGCAATTCGCCGAAAATACAAAAGTGGTTAGAGAAATTTGACGAACCAGAGAATCCGGCGAACCCAACGTCGGACAAACCGTCGTCGGAGAAACCGTCGACAGAGAAACCAGGCGACGGAAAAGGTAGTGCACCGATGATCCATTCCTTATCCATGATTTTCACAATACTATTAAGCATAACCATTTACTTTCTGTACTAATAACAGTAACGTATTTTATAGTTAGTTATAATTTTATAAGGTAATTATTAAGTGTAGAATAAAATTTATTATTATTTGAGGTATACATTTTTTTATTAACACAATTCATTTAGGGATTGACGTTAACGTTCTCTTTATTGTGACAGGTATAATCGTCTTATAAATTAATACAATTTTATGTTTCTATAATTAATTTTGCATTTGTTGTCAATGTTATAATTAAAATCCATTTAAAATTACAGTCAGGTGTCGTCATAAATCAGTCTAGAACCTACTGTGATTCTTCGCAATGTGCCTCGAGTCCAGCATTGTGCTTGCTTCAGTTTCTGTCTGAAAGGAATTTTTCGACTACGCTTTTTTCAACCCTCCAGGATGTGGATTTACTGTCAACTGTTCGTTAGTGATCTCAATGTGTACTTATATTTGTTTTATGTATTTTATGTGTAAAATTTTGTTTTTTGTGTAACTTGTTTCTTAAGTACTTAATTTTGTCGATGCAAAATCATTGTTTTATTGTTCGTATTGTGTTTTTTTATAAGCCAAATGTCTTTCATTTTTATGCTGTAAGGCAATTGCTTACTGTGGTGTGTCTATTACGAAATAAATGTAGAAATGAATTTTCTATGGTATTTATGTCTACAAATTTTGTACTCCATATTGCGCCAACTTGTTTATGTTAATCATATTATCAACGTAATTTTTATTTACAGTTAGTCTTTCTTAGGATTCATCATCGAACTGAATTATGCTAAATAAGAAGTCTTTTGGTTCTGATCAAATTATGGTTAACAATTTCTCTCTGTAAAATTACTCGATATTTCATTACTTTGATTGAGCGTTATAACTTTCTTTTATATTTTTCTAAACTAATTGACCCGTTGCTTCTTACGCAGGATTATAAAAATGTGTTACCTTTTGTGCTTAGCTTGACGTAAGTACGGACGTACAAATGCACGTTACTCTTGCATCAAATGCAGAAAAACAGACTTTTTTTAAAAAAAAAGAACATAATATTTTTATTAAACACCGCTTTTCTTTTCTTTTTTTAATGCGAGTTTAGTAATCAGTTACAAAAAGTACATCAGTTGTGTGACTGTAACACCAAAAGCAACAGGATGAGAAACGAATATCTTTGTAAATTTTACATTATTTAAATGTTCTTATAAAT
This sequence comes from Eurytoma adleriae, assembly GCA_900480045.1. Taxonomy (NCBI): domain Eukaryota; kingdom Metazoa; phylum Arthropoda; class Insecta; order Hymenoptera; family Eurytomidae; genus Eurytoma; species Eurytoma adleriae. The sequence goes on from UXGC01000488.1 coordinate 44,166, forward strand.
TGTAATATTGTAATATATTTTTCTTAAATCGTTAACATGCGTTTCAAATCAGTAAAATTCTTCTTTTTCATAAATTTTTCTCCATTTCTTTTTGTAAAATTCTCCATAAAATTACAATATCATAAATTTCATATTAAATATTGTTCAATATTTATGTACACTTAGATACAAAAAACGTTGAATAAATTCACGGCGAATGCAAATCCATAAAAAAAGGTCTAAGAACACGCTATAAAGATGTTTTACAAATTTTCGCCTTTTTTTTCTTTCAAAACAGATTTATAACATTCCCAAACCAGGAACGTATCGTATATCGCACTTGTTAACTATCACAAAGTAATCCACTTAATTTTATTCAATTTCATTATACACACAAACTCGGTAGGGGTCGAGGATGTAAAAATTTTCTTAAAACACGTCTAAATTATAGGAATTTTTCTTGCCGCCTGCAGTGTTCGAAGTTAGTTTGGCTCATTATAGGTATGCTGCTTCAATGCACCGAAGGTACATTGATTCGAGAAAAATATCTTGTAGACTGCTAGAGTCGCCGGAAAATCGATTCATTCTGCTTTTCAATGCAAATGTAAAAAAGTCACTGTTTAACAGAAAATGTCTTTGGAAAGAAACATTTGCACTCATACAAATTTAAACACATCAACTTAATCTACTACTTCAAAAGTTTATCTTTAAAATCTCTTAATTTCGTATCATGCGTTACCGTTGATAAAAACATTTGCCAATAAAATATTGATAAAGCTTTTAACCATAGAAAAATAGTGCAAATTTAGCTTTGCTTTCATTTGCAGTAAAAACGAAAATATTTTAGTAACCGTATTCGCGAGACAAAAGCAGCTTAGTTTGGTCGCTCGAAACTCGGCTAGTAAACGCCAAGCTTACCACAAGCGAGATGGTACTTGAGGAGCCGGTTTCAGTGCCGCGGACGAAGGGCGAGCTTACGCGACGTTCTTCTTAAGCCAATCGTAAATGGGTGCGTGATTGCGCACCGACCATCGGATGTTCGCCTCGGCCTGCTCCACCACCTGCTCCACGGCCCGTGTCGCGCTGCCGAGCTCCTCTTTGTGCTCGTTCGCAAAGTCCAACAGCTGCGTGTAATAGAAAGAGAGGTGCGATTGCGTTAGCGGGGGTGCTTTTTGAGAAATTTTAAAGGGGATGAAGGGTCCGGGTAACTTACGTCTTTCAGCTCGTATTTTGTGTTGATGCGCTTTGTTGATGACTTGACGATGTTGTTAAGGGTCATCAGTGAACTACCGAAGCTGAAAGAAAATGTTTTGTAAAATATTTTATAAAGATTTATTGTATGCGGATCATTGCGATTTATTCTTTAACGTTGCTTTTAGCATATGAAGTAGAAATCAATACATTTACATCAAAATATGAAGATGCAGAATTGTGATTTTTACGTTGCCTTTTATCATATGAAGTAGAAATCAATACATTTACATCAAAATATGAAGTTGCGGAACTGTGATTGACAGAGTTTATTTTTACCGAATGAAGCGCAGCAGTTTCTAGATAAAAATAATTCTATCATGCGCTGGGAGAATTTTCTCACAAAGTTAGATGAGGACTACCGAAAAAATTGCGTGGAAAAAAATTATGGCTATTCCAGAAATTTGCAAGGGATAGTTACTTTAATTGTTCACAATTGACTTATTCCGTTTTTATATATTCATTAAATTACTTTACTTTCATCTCGGTGTGGGGAATCCGACAACTGACATCAGTCATCTGTCATTTTTAGACATTGTTAAAAAATATTAAAATAAGTTTTTTTATTAAAGCCAAATTAGTGTCAAATTAGTTTAAAACTTGCTCTTCCCACAAAGTTACAAACTTAATCGGATAAACCTCGTAAACTTGCAAATTCTTCCATTTCCCGATCCCAACGTCGCAAATCTAATTACCTCGCAACTCGCCGGCAACAAATTTGCTTTCCCGGCACTTAAATAGCGCAGCCGAACAAATAGTAAAAAAAAAACGCCGGGATATACTCACTATTCCTTCAGCCGGTCCCACTTGATTCTGAAGTAATTAAATGCGAGAGGCTGGCCGATGATGTTGTTAGAGACGGATCCGAAGACGCGCGTGACGTCCTGCTTGCGTATGCCCGAGTTCTCGGTGAGCGCCCAGTCGAGGTAGCGGTTGAGCAGCCAGGTCTCCCGGGTGCAGCCGAGCGCGCTAAGCAGGAGGTCGCGCTCCGAGCCGACGTTCGTCTCGAGGTAGCGCCGCCAAGTGAACTCCCACTCGGCTTGGCCGCCCATCCTGATGGCCGTGCAGTACACGACGCTCTTGAGATTCGGCGAGATCGGATTGTCGCGGCCGGGGTCGGGGCTCGCGCGCCACGCCGCGAACTGCCGCACCGCGTTGCTCACGCAGTCTTCGTGGCCGAAGTTGCACGCCCACGTCAGCACGTCGATGCGAGTGAACACCGTGAGCTGGGGGTCGTTCAGGCTGTCCTTGAAGCCCACCTTGTTGTACACGTTGTCCAGGAGGCGCAGGGCGTACATCTGTTGCGGGGGGTTTTAAGGTGCCTTTTAAGTTTCCTTTTATTTTTTGATAATTTATTAGTTTTTTAAGTACGCATAAAGGACCAATTGAAAATATGACTTCTGTGAAATTCGTATAAGTGAAATTCATTGATTTCATATGCGAACAAGTAAATACGCCTGAGAGAGCGCGGAAAAGCTGGGAAAGCGGCAAATTGGTAAATTACCCTGAACTTGTCGTAGCCCTGAAACTTGACGAGCATGTTGTCGAGGAAGCTCATGGCCGTAAGGGCGGCCTTCCACGGGAGGTACTCGGTCTCCCGGCTGAGGTACGACGTGACGTCGAGGGCCGTCGCGTAGTCCAGCCGCCCGGCCCTCGCCAGATTCAGCGCGTCATCCACAAGCTGAGCCCGGTTTATCGTCGCTATGTCCGCGTATCTTTCGCTGCTTAGCTGACCGATGATCAGCCGCCAGTTAGCCGGATCGTAATTTACTCGGTAGTAACCTGAAATATTGCATTTCAGCGATAATTATTTTGTCCGTTTTTTTATGTCATGCAGCAGTGACTTTTCAAAGTTCATTGATATATCCATTAGATATTGTTGGGAAATTTAATTTTGGAAAACTTGATTCTGCCGAATAAACTTCACATTAGCTTTGCGGTGAGTTCTGCTAATTGAGGATGAGATAAAAATTAAATTCGGCAACAAAATTGTTTTCCATTATGTGAATTTCTCTCGTTTTGCTTAAGTGCAGGAATTTCTCTTTTGTCAATGTAAAAATACTACGAAACGAAAAATTTAATTTTAAACGAAATAACTCAGAGAAAAAATGCTTCCTTTTTTATCTTTAATTCCATTCCAGGTGATTTTACTCCGTGTGCCCCGTTCTCGTAAAAAATTTTGTCAAAGTATTCGCTGGTTCACCTGTTTCCAATATATTGAACAAGAGCCACTCGTTGCGACTGGCACCGATGTTTTTGAGCGGCACGCTTTTCTCGGCCTTCATCCACAGTGCCGGCTTGGTCGCGTTGAAATCGCGCTTGTTCGCCGTCGTGTAAGTCAGCGGGATCCACCAGAGGGGCTCGGCCGCGCCACTGCTGACGTTCCTCACCATGAAACGCTCCTAAGGACAAAGATTTCGATTATCGCGTTGATAATCATTCGAAGGCATTCGAGGAAAGCGGCGATTGGGCCTTGCGCGCGCACCTGCGAAATCGACGCGGCGTCGTTCTCGTAGTCGCGAATGACCGTGACGACGGGGAATCCGGTCTGGAGAGTCCACGTGTCCATGATTTGCTTGATGTTCACGTCCTGCTCGAGGACCTTGTCCTCGTGCGCCTGTTTCGTAAGAGCGTCCCACAAGTCGTCTTGCTCTGCGCTTTGATAAGTTCTGAAAAATCGCAATCGTAGTTACGGGTACAGTGCGTCATTTTGTTAACGACTATAAATGTTTTATTACATTATCGCGCTATTCGCGATATTAGAAATTAGAATTTGAATGTTTGTTTCTTATTAAATTTTTTTTAAGTTTTACCTAAATGCACTGAGAAAAGGATTTGTTTAAAGTTTTTTTCGTTTCTCAAAAGTGAAATATTTCACTTATTCAACGTTAAATATATTATATATTCGAACCTTAACTGCACAAATGAATCAACTTTTAATTAATTGCATTATTAAGACCAAAATGAGCCAAATCAATCTACCCATGTATTATAAACATCTCATATCTCGATGTTCGATCGACCGTAAAAGCTCATCAAGCGTGCTTGCGACCGGCTATAGCTATCTCGCTCGCTCGGGCGCCTCTCCGCTAAATTCTACTCACTTGCTGCGCAGGTAGTTGGTCAGACCGCGCTTGAAGACCTCCGTGGTAAGAAAGTGGTCCATCATGCGGATTATCGAGGCTCCTTTGGCGTACGAGATCCGGTCGAATATTTCGTTGATCTCGTCCGGGTGGCCCACCTGGATGGAGATCGGATGCGACGACTCGAGTGCATCCATGCCGAAGACGTTCTGCAACTCGTGCACTACGAACTGCTCCAACGCCTTCCAGCTTGGCTCGACCTTTCCGTTTAACAGATAATACGCGCTTTTATTTTTAAATTTAAAAATTAAATGGTGATTTTTTTCGGACAACTAGTTGCCTTCGTTTTTTAAGTAAAACGTACAGATTCTGGCGAAAAGAATTTACAAATTTCAAATGATTACTGGGCAATTTTTTCAGTTCTTTAGTTATTAGTGAATTAATTGAAGGCAACATTTACTGTAAAGTTTTAAACAGAATTTCTATTAATTTATTTGTTCAAAATTGCGCTAAATCAAAAACTAATCTAATTTGAACTGTTTCCATTAGAGAACTAAAATAATTCAGAAAGTTGAAGCGTAATTTAAAGTTAGCTGCTAAAAGGGGATCTTGTTGAATAAATGTTATTGGATTTCTGCGTTTACTCACAGCGTCGATCCCAATATTCTCGACGTAACTAGCAAAGCCTTCATTAAGCCAGAGGTCGGTCCACCAGCTAGGAGTTACCAAATTTCCGAACCACTGATGAGCTAACTCATGGGAAACCACTGTCGCTACTCGCTGCTTGTTGTTGCTTGTCGATACACCCTCCTGATACAGCATAGCCGTTTCTCTGTAATATTAGTATAACACCATAATAAAATTCGAAACAGAACTGAATTATTTCGAATAATCGAATCACAAGAAGAAATTGCCGGACAATAAATTAATAACGTTTGAAAAGGTAGTTTCTCCCTGAAAGTTACATTCTGTTTTATGACAGACCGAGACAAAGAGGAAATAGAGGAATATTTCGGGTTACACCGTATGAAATTTTATCTGTATCATGTCAACTTCCGGTAGCATGTTAAATATTAATAAGTGAAATTAATTTATATCCACGTATAAATGAATTTCAATGTGAAATATCTTTCACTTATCGAATAAGTGAACAACTGGTAACGTTAAATAAGTGTTACCTATCTATTGTCATTTAATTATGACAATTCATTCCCACTTGGAGAACAAAATTCACTCCTTTGTTTTTCCTTTTCCTTTGAAAAAGTAGAAAAACAAAAAGTTCGATAAAAGGCGAACGACCTCAAGCGACAAGTGGTAACAGTGGCCTGTCGTCACCTGACCCGTACCTGTAAGTGATGAGACCCCAGTTCTCCATAGCGCCGGCGGAGAAGTCCGGCAGGGCGACCATGTCGATTTTGGGCAGGGGGAACTTGATTTGGAAGTAGTCCTCAAAGTAGCGCAGTATCTCCGGGCCGATCTTCAGGCTGTAGGCGGACTGATCGATGGCCTCTCGCCTCGCCCAGACGCTCACGTTGCCGCTGTCCGAGCGCCGCTCCTCAAAGTCCGAGACAATGAAGGCGACGAGATAGGTCGACATCGGCACCGACTGCTGGAAGTGATCCCAGACGTACGTGGGCAGACCCTCGCTGAAATTTTACAAGTCACAACGTTCTGTAATGTATCCCCGGTGAGCTTCCTCCTCTGCAACTCTTTTCTTTTGTATCTCTCGTGCTTCGTATACGAAGAATGAAATTATATTGCAAGGAGCTGCGTGAAATATTAAGAGGACATTTCACATCAAATACGGCACTTTTTTTTAAACTAATTCCACTTTTTTAGATTTAGAGAGTTGTGAATTGAATGAATCCGTGTGTAACATTTTTTCCTCTAAAATGATCAAATTTAATTCTAAATCAATCCGTTTGTACGAAAAATTCAAGTAAATTATAATTATTCTACGTTTTAAGGACTTCTTTTGTAAAATTATTTTTTTGCACACCCCCGCGCAAACTTCAGCAAACTATACTTTAAGCACTCACGTCACGTGGAAGAATCACAAAATACAAACAAAGTGCAAGTGTACAAAAGAAAAGAAATATGCATCGCAAATGGTCACGCCTGGCGTCACTCACACAGGCTTGGACTCTCTCTCCTTGGGCATGTTGGAGATGGCAGTCATGTTGTTGGGCCGAGCGATGTTGATCTGGAACCTGGCTTTGAGGGCCGGCTCGTCAAAGCACGGGAACGCCCTGCGCGCGTCCGTCGGCTGGAACTGCGTAGTGGCGATCCACCTGCAAACCGATCGTCAAATTCGCGCGTCAGTAAATCGGTCGGACCATCGCAGAATTACCATTACCGCGCGTCTTCAAAGCGCACCGATCCATCGGGATTCACCTCTCGCTCTTTTTTTCACCGGCATAACCGGGAGACATACGCCCGCAAACCAGTTCCGAGGTGAAGCTGGGATTAACGATCGATCGGTTATCGCACCGGAGGCAGGCTCGCGAAATGGGAAAGAGGAAAAAGGCGAGGAGCGAGGGGTTAACGAACCTGGTCTGGTTGTTGACGCTGTAGGAGCTCCTGTAGAAGCCTTGGAGGTCGTCGTTCAGCCGACCGATGAACTTCAGGCGGAGCAAGTATTGCTTGCCGGCTTTCAGGTAGTCTCTCGTCTGGACTATGTGGAATTGACGCGCCGTGTCATTGTACTGACTGCTTATCCTCAGCTCCTTGTTGCTATCGGTTACCGAAGGATATTCCTTGATGCTCGTCGAAGATTCGTCTATCGACATATCCACGGCGTGCAGTACTACCTTCTTCGTGTTCTCCGTCACATTTATCACTATTTTTACCTTTGGTGGGGAGGAAATATAATAGAATATTTAGCGAATTTGTTGACCAAGAAAAGTTTGCGAATAATAAATTGGTGAAAAAGGCAACGTCATATTTTATAATTTCAGATAAAATTAATTAATTTAGTTGGGAAAGTAAAAGGATATAATCCAGTATTACGTGTTTGTTGAACTGCAACTTTAATAACCTACTTTCCATACTTTGACTACTTCGATACAAATTTTTAATCAAAACCAGTGCGAAATTTTTACACTTATTCTTCAGAACTTTTCACCCTATAGCTACCAATATTCTAGATATAATGACGCAATATGATGTGAATATAAATGTTAAAGACAAATCGGTAATGTCGGATCAGCCCTAAGACAGATACTACAAAAAGAACGGCACTTTCATCAACGACTGAACTTAAAGAAGAAAGAAAAAAAGAGCTTACCTCTCCGTTAAAAGTAAAGTTTCCGTCCCAAATGAAAGGCACGAGCCAGAGCTCGTAGCTGTCGGGCAGTACGGACTTGGGCAGCCTGACGTCGAGCTTCTTCTTGGCGGAGGCGCCGCTGAAGCTGCGTCCCGACCTGAAGGAGGACATGCCGACGACATCGGCGTCCCCGGCGGCGAAGCTACGCTCGGCCGCGCCGTCGAGGCAGGGCGCGAAGTGGTACACCAGCAGGCCCGTCGCCACGACGCTACCGAGGAAGAACAGGCCGAGGAGGAGCGCGCCGCAGCGCGTCACCGTGCAGCCCCGCTTGCGACCGAAGGTCGTCATGTGGTGATCGTCCAGGCCCATGGCACCAGGCGATTTTGTCATGCTCCCGTGGCAGATTCTGAAATCACAAGATGCGCGGGTTCTTCTTTGAAATTATTTGATTTTTATTTATTTGTTTTTTAAATAAATATAATAGTCTCCTCTCTGAAATCAAGTGATCCTTCACTTTTGCATATTTCGAGAGAAGTTGAATTTTTCTTTTCAACAAGCATTTCTTATAAGAAAAGTTTCAATTGCCAAATGCATCGTTGATCTCAATATTTATGCTATCCTCGAGATTTTTAACTCCATCGCCGTTGAAAATATCTACTTAATCAAAGATGTAACGGTTACCCAAGATAAATTAATATAGACCCGAAGAATCTGTGAGAAAGACGACGGCACAAAATTTGCGAAACACCGATTCAATGTCAGTTAGTGTTATCTAAATCCCGCGCGAGAGAAATCGTCATTACGCCTAAAGGCCGACGCACGAAGAGCCAAAAAATAATGAAATGAACGTTTTATTAATTTGGTTACGTATATGATTATGTCGCTCCGACAGGTAATGTTGTGGGTCGTCGATTCGCTCTTCGGGACTGGCTGGCTCATCGTCACGCATCCTACAGTCTCACAATAGGAACGGGGTGAAGGCAGCTTGTAAGTGTCGATCGTTACAGCAGGTAATTAAGAAGTCCCCAATGCTTTTTCCTTTACGACTTCTTTAATTTTTTCAAGTTATTAAGAAAATTGAATTGCCGTATGCATTCCATTCGACAACTAGTGCAATTAAAATTATCAAGTGCAAGTACCATTTTAATATTTAAAATATCGCAGATTCCACCTTCTTATTTGCGCATCCTCAGGATTCCATCGGTATACACATATACCAAATGATTAAATTTCCTGCTGTTAGACGAAAGATTTTGATGCTCCGCGGCCCGTGCAGACACTTATATAATATAAAATAAAATTGCGGTAAATTTCCTGGATCACGCATTGCTCAACATACGTGACCTTCCAACGCAAATTGCGCAACCTTATAAGGCATATTTTTTCTCCAAAAGCATCCATGCAAATATCCTGACACCGAACGATCATAGGATCTCGCAACGGACGCCGCGGCGCGGCTTGAATTTAGAGGGGAGTTTAGCCTTAAGGCGCCGAGAAAGTCGAGCGAGGCTCGAGCGTGTCAAGGGGACGCGCGAGAGCATCGCCAAGGAAAATCAGAAGAAAACGCGCCGGGCTACCCTGACGAGATCACTCGACCGAGTCGTCGTTCCTCTTTCTTTTTTCCCCGATTTCTTGCGCGTGCACACGCCGATCGAGCGAGGATAGATCGGAGGCGCTCGCGCCGATTCTTGCTGCGCGGGATGCGAAAGTTTGTTGGGTCACGGGTGATTGATTTATGCGCGCATTCAATTATCGCCGGGCCGGCGCGCGTTTTAAAATGCGAAATGTTACTAGCGTAGGAAAGTGAAAGTTGACCGGGCGTAAAAACGGTTCCGTTCAGGATACTTAGAAACACGTCGAAGGTGCAGCGGAGCTCTGGTTTTATGACGCCGCGCTAAACTACCGGGTTATATTTAGAAGTTATGTGGCTTCGCGCACCACTTCGCTAAACAAACAGTAAGTATTGAAAGCAATATCCTGGATGAAGATTTTAGGAAGAGAATATTTGTCAAGCATTTCACTGTGGAATTGTCTTTTTACATATTTTACGCGAAGAAAAGTTGATTGACAAGGCGACCGTGGTTTTCTGGTTATGGATTTCTCTTAAACTTTGCAAATTGATTATTTGTTTGAAAATGAATAAATAAAATAATGAATTAGTGGTTTGGAATTTCGCCAAATGAACTTTATTATTCACTTTGACTGGTGCGGCCACAAGCAGTCAAGCTTAACTGTCTGACTTTTAATTAGTTTGATCGGCTTTAAATCAATTGTAAGATGTTATTCAGGGCCAATCCACTAGACGTGGAGTGTCTCTACTTTAGTGTAGAACGAAGCGAGTACCTAGTTGAATTAACGCGTTGCAGCACGCGCTTGTCGTGCAGTGTGCCTTCCTCCTCGCTTTGACGCGTTAACGCGCTTCGTATTCCTCGCACTAATCGCCTCACGACTGTGCCATCAATCTACGCTCTCAGAAGACGTCCCGATGTCAAATTTAGTGGAAAATACGCTGCGAGTTTGCATATGTAATAAAGAGCTACCTCGTTTTATCCTCGAGACACTTTTTACAAAAACATCTTTGCTAAATTGCATTTGCAAATTTTATCAGTCGTGGATTATCTTCAATTATTTATAAATCTGTGGCTACCCTATATATTGACTAAATTACTTAACGTTAATGGATTTTTGAGAAACCTGGTGGTTAATTTAACAAACGATAAGTGTCGTCTATATAGGAAATCAATCAATCGTATGACAAATATTTAAACAGTCTAGAACTCATAAAAAAGTAATGACCAAGATCACTTCGCATCCATGAATTATCTCCCCCCTATGGAACTCACTTATTGGAAAAGAATGGTCAGCCTATTGCGTTGCGTTCGTCGCGCATACCTTTTCGTGCCTCCAATCGCGCCTGTCACGGGTCCGGCAGCGCGTTGCGCCGAGCAAGCAACTTTATTTCTTTCACGTGCGCGTGTTTTCGATTTCTAACGAAATAAATGTTTGATCGCGACTACTCATTATAAACATCCTCCATGCAATTTCACTAGCAATTAACAGAGGATAAACGTTGGTTTCTTTTGTGCGCTGCTTCCTCAATGTCAACACGCGAGCCGATTAATAACATACGCGCTGCGTTCACTGAACTAGGGGTTGACAAATAAATTCCGAAAAAAATTGTTCAGTTATTAACTTAATTGTCAATAATTTATACTAATGAACACAGCAAACGATGAATTTTTGAATAAATTAGTCAATCATCTTTTATCTGAAATTCGTGAAGGAAATGAACCCTGCAAACTGAGCAACCGCGTTCGCCGTGGAGCCGAGGAAATTAATCGTGGACCGTCAAAAAGCGAGCGTTGTACGTAAATACAGAGGTAGAGAATGAGTCTTGTTTACTAACTGGCTTGGCTGTAGCCGGCGACCGGTGAACCGACGTCTCCTGGTCGACTCCGTACCTGCCGTATCCGTGTATCCGCGCCGGACCTCGCGCTTCTCCGTGTGGGTGCACACGTGTTAAAACGCACCTCCGCGTTCCCCGACGCCTGAGGTACAACTGCGGCGGCGCGATCCTTTAAGCCTCGGACGCACACGGCACGCCCGTCACGCGTCTCTCCCTCTTTCCTCTCCGCCGCATACCTTGCCGGCGCGCCTCTCCCCCGCGCGCCCCGCGAACCTCCTTTGCTCTCTCCCTCTCCCTCTTGACCGGGCGGTCATCTCCTTCCTTGAGCGGGGATCGCACTGCTGCTTGGTTGCGGGAATCACTGGAAACCGCGGGCCAAAAATCGGCGGTTATAGCGAGGAGGCTGCGATTATCAGACTATTTTTTTTTTCGTTTTTTTTGCGGTGCGGAGAGTATAGGTCGAGAGGCGATGCGAGAGTTCAATGGCATGATTTCTTTGTTGATTTTGAGAATTACGTTGTTTGTTATTAATTTCATGAACAAACAGGTAAATAAAGGCTGCTGATTTGAATTTTCTCATAATTCGGTTTACTGCGCTTTATGCTATTTTTAATTTGATTTTTCATTTAATAAAAGTTGATTTTGTTGCGCTATAGTTAACGATAGCGGTTTAATTAACGAGCTTACTATATATAACGGTTGTTTGTTAAAGCTTCTTTATCGAAACGTTTTCGGTCAGTTGCCGTTACCGAACTGGCCTTTACGATTCAGTATTTTTAATGCAACCGATAAATTCATTACACGGCTACGAAAGATTAACAAAATTTAATAAATTAAAATAAAAAATAATTTGATTATATTGTACCGAAATTGAAGCTTCATTCGAAACTACTTTTGTTAAACGCAATGACTTCCCATTAGTCCTAAATTAGATAATTAAGTTAAAAAATAAATCTCATTATTTAGACAGTTAGGGCGAAGATGGTAGATTGTAACGATTTCAAACTAGTGCAAGCTCAACAACTAACATTAAACTTAATTAACAATAAATAATTTCACAGCAAAATACTACACTTTCTAGATAGTTGAGCAAAAAAAACTATTTTTACAATTAGAAAAAGTTTTAATTAAATACATTTAACAGTAGTACAGTTGCTCGACGATTACAAACTCTGATTATCAGGAGCTTGCAAAATCGAAATTATGTACGAGCGAACAATATCACCGCTGACCTAAGAAGTTACGTTCGCTCGGGACAGCCAACTATACGCTCGGGCTTCGCACGTTACCGGAATGAAAGTTCAAGCTGATAATGGCAGCGGGACTGCCCAAACCGGATTACCGATCCACCTCCACTAGCGATTTAATGGTGCTGTAGCTTTGTATACACACTGTTTACTCTGCCACTTATTTGTTGTTTGCACACGAATACTTTAGTGATAAATATACGTATTTTTAAATTAGAAATGTTTTTATACGACACGGCTCTCCCTTAAAAAAACGGTATGCAGAATATTGAATTTAATCTTTTGAAAATTCAAATTTAAAGAGATGTACTGCAGTAATTTTATAGATTAAACTAGACTGCACTAGGGGTTAAACTGTATTTGTTTAAAACAAATTAGAAAAAAGTGATTCTATAATTTCAAATATTTTTCAACGGTTCTAAAATAAACCTTTAAGTCGTAATATAAACAATAATTTATATATTTAAAGTGAAAAAGATAACAAATAATGGATGCTTATATTTTATAGTTTATAATACTTAAGCTTATTACTATTGTAATCGTAAAGAAAAACTTACAAAGTAAATTGAAAAAAAACAAAGAATCCAAAAATGATGTGTAACTGCTCGTAAAGATGTTGATGAAACTCGTCTAAATTTCGCGCAGTATCTCCAAACATCTTTAACTACAAGATATCACAGTGGGGTGTTATATAATGCCAGATGATTCCAAACCACCTGCTCTCCTGTATCGACCCGATTCTCCTTTACATAAAAAAAAATTTAGTTATTTAAATTCTAAAAAAGTAAAACGATGACATGAAAGCACCAGCTTTATAAAAAACTAAAATTATTTCAATATTACATCCACCACCATAAGACTCGCCTGCATTTTTCAAAGGTACTCACAGCGGCAAAGAGCAATCGAACCCCATTAATTAACTCGTTCTCATAGCAAACATACCGAGCGAAAAAATCAGTTAATCAGCGCAATAAAAGCCACGCGTGCGGAAAATCCAGCGAAAGCTGTCCGCATCACGGAAGCTTACTTTAATGTGCGAAAATGTTGACACGCTATCACTACTCTATTACAAAAGTTAAGCTTACACGGCATATTGCTCACTGAAATCAACACGATTGGTCAATCGACGTTACAAAATTGTGATAAGCATATACAAGTATCTTTTACAAATGTAGCAAAAATAAAACAGGGATCTCCGTGCGCGAAGCTCTAAAAAATATTAGATTAGGATCTCAATCTATTAAGCTCTGCTAAATTACAAGTTCATTTAAACTTAAAAAAATTTATTTTCTAAATGGAGCTTGACAAATTAGGAAATTGAGCATGGTAATTAATTATATTGGGAATGCAAATTCTAAACATTGAGCTGAAAAGATTGCTTTTTCTAAAATTTAAACGTTAATTACATATCCCTGTGTAAATGGCCATCGCAGGATGTATAAAACGTCCTACAAGAGGTAACCTTAATAAAGTTTCTCTACGCACTCCGTGATGAAGTGCCATTAACGAACTTCCAAGGACCTCTATTTTTCGAACGGCGCTCAATACGGAAATGGCCCTATACACCGAGGCAGTGGTGCTTTTCGGGTCACGCGCTAAAAGGGCTGCCAAACGATTTTCCCATCATTAAGATGCTTTAAAGTGGCCACACAGGAGATTGAAATCGGTCTTAAAGCGGCATTTTGCGGCGGCCACTGTGCGCGCGTCACTCATTTTCGAAGCTTTGACCCCGCGAGCGTGACGCCAGCTGACTTAAAGCACTGCCTCCTTGCGGGGATCGAACTTCGAGGCGCGAGCTTTCGAGCCCTTTTCACACGCTAAGTGGGATAATTCTACTAGTTCGTTATAGCGTCGAGGGTCGACACCTTTTTTTACGTGCTTGGCTTTTTAGGCCACTGTAAAAACGCCTTTTGGGGTTTCTATCGGACATGAAAATCTTGCGAGTCTGTATGTAATTATGCAGGGAATTGTGTTTTTGATAAAAATAAAGTTATAAGGTTTTAATGAAAAAAATGGCAGTTTTCGATCTTATCGGAATAATTGGCTGCAAATTGTGAGTACGATTATTTCCATTGCTCTAAAGTTGAACAGGTGAATATCCGCATTTTAGAAAATAAGATAATAGAATAAACAAGAGACTATATTCAATTATTTCTCTAATTAATAAGTGGGTCTCTATTAATAAGTGAGATCTCACTTATTCAATTTTACGTAGATTATTTCGAATAATTTTAAAATTTCAAATTAAATTATTTGATTCCAATAATTGTGAAGGAAAGACGTAAAAAATTGAAATTGCAATTTTTAATATCATTATCTTATTAGATTCAGCTTGATTTTAAAAGAAATTTTAGATTTTAGAATTTTTAACAAGATAATAAAAATATCAACTGGAAAAGACGTAATCAAATTTCTGACTTCTCGTGTATAAATTATCATAAAAAATCTTTTCACCCAGTGACTTCTACGTGCGTTATTTATCAGTTCGTTTCATCGATCCAAAAACATTTAGTATCTAATGAAATCTTACGCGGCAGAACTGAGGAAGAATATTAATTTCAACGTGCGTACTATTTCATTTATTTATTTCTTGCTTTTTTTTATTAAAGTGTGATCATTTACGATTATTTTGTGTAAAACGATAATACAATATCACCCCCATGAATGTATGTAACCACCTGAGACGCGGTGCACGCCGGTATAGTCTACATGCGGGCGCGGGCGAGCCAATATAGCTTCGGGTGATTGGTTTCGGTAATTCGATCGACTCTCTTGGTTCAAAACACTTGAGATACTCCTGTATTTTCTTACACAATTACCACACACATCTCTTCTTTTATTTCACCATTATTTATTTTTATTTTACAAGATGATCGTAACAGGTAAACTCATAAAGTACCTAAAAGTTTATAATTAAAAAATAATAAATTCTAAAATGTCGCATTGAAATCGACAAACGTAAAAAGAAAAAGTTTTTTGGGGGGAGACTCTTAGAAGACGATGGTGATTAACAGATGGTTGCAAGAACTCGGAACCAGTCGTGGTCACAACCGATATAAATACCTGAATGGTGAAAAGTACCAAAAAAATGGAGAAAAGCTTCTTATAGGGTCAGAACAGCTGACTTTCTTAAAGCTTAGCCAGACGGAAGCAAAACTTTTCGACGTACTCTACTAGGGACATGAGGATCTTTGTTATTACCGACACACCCTAGAACTGGAAAATATCCATTTTATCGAGTGCTTAATGAGAAACCAGAAATCCCTCACCACGTATTAGACACTTGCCAAACACTCGGGGACATGAGAACTGACCTCAAGAGCAAGGCAATCCCACTCCCTAGAAGAAATGGATACTATAATAAGGTGATAAACGAGGTGCTCCTGCTATGGAAGACCCTCTATCATTCTGTATAAGTAGATAGCAGGCGCACGAAGAGAATAACCCAGGTGTCACGAGACTCCTTTAAGAGCCTCACCTGTATCTGTAATAATAATAATGTATTCATTTATTAAAGGTTTTTGTGGATTCAGCTTCTAAATAAAAGGAAAATCATATTAACTAATTAATATTTCCGCTCATTATTTGAAAAATTTCTGCTCACTTTGAAAAATATTGCTCTAGTTAAAAGTTTATAATCAGAGTAAATAAATTATCGTCAAATGAATGCAGAGTTAAACGAATTATTTTTTATAAAATTACCAACAGTTATCCTTTATTACGAGGGAATTAAGTAATGTCATCAAATGCCGCAAACATACAAATTCGACCGCAATCGCATTGTTAAAATGCTTCAAATTGTCCCAAAAAAGCTTAACATCCTTACAATACGATTAACATCTCACTCACTCGTGACGCCAAAATGTCGCGTTAGCATGAAACTGAGACGTCGAGCCTAAAATAATTGTCGCAACCTTCGCGCAGTCAATAAATTGCTGACTGTCGAGTGCAGATATTGAAGTATCCCCGGCAGTACTAGAATAATTGCGGCACCGAATGCAAGTACCGCGCGGCGGCGCCACCGAAGGCCGTGCGCTCCCCGCGAAATCCACTTAAGAATATTGGATTACTCGGCGAGGATTAAGGGTCGGGGAAGGTGGTGGCGCTCGTTTGCCGGTGCGAACTTTCAGATAAGTGTAGCCGAGCAGCACGTCGTTCGTCCGTAATCGGCGAACCTGGAGCCACCCGGGGTAAACCAGTCACCGGGGGACTCGTCATGCACCGTCCAATGCTAAGTAAGCTTAAATTATAGTGATAGCTTCGCGACATGCATCTACGGGGATCGTGGTTGACTCAATCGGACTTGATTTGATTTTTTTTAGGGGGGGAGAGATCAGTACTCGTGAAATAAAAAAGTGGTGATGGTAATTAATTGTGTAATTAAGTAATTAATCAACGATTGCTTTTGAAGGCTATTCTAATTACGCGAATTCAGTGCATCGGTATACGCGTGCACGAGATGATAATTAAAAGTTCGTTCGATCATTATATAAAGTTTTTTTTATTGGATTTTCATAATCTGTACTATAGTTTTTATAATTTTTTCAACGATCTCGCAATCGTTCGTAATTTTTTCTTTAATACTCTAAATTGCACGATATGTTAAAATCGTCGAAATTCATTATTCTAAACATTATTTAAATAGTTATACAATTTATTAAGAATTAAGCGAAGTAAATCCTATATTCTAGTCGTACTTCATTTCTGAAAAATCATATATACTTCATAACGTAAAAAAATTTCACGAAAATTTAGACGTAAATAGAGTAAAAGGAAACAGATGATATGAACCAGTGACATGCATTAATAATAATTATAATTATTGCATATCCCTTAATATATTTCATTACCATTTCAAATCTATAATGAGGCAAGCATTGCGATTCCTGATTTACAACCCGACAATCACACTATCACCCGCACCTCTCGAATGTAAAAGCAATTATTTCCCGACTGTAAAATCGTCGATTGTAATAAATTCGCTGCGCGTGTGCTTTCGCCTTTAATAAAGAACATGCGCGAGGTCGGGTCATTGTTTGCTCGGTACACAGTGCTGCGCACCAGAAAAACGAGCGAAAGCCAACAAACGTTTAGCACCGACTCGCTCTTCTACTCGCTGTCGAAGTCACAATATGTGACGAATCGCGCGATCGCGAATATACCTAGCGAAGCACGTGCCTGCTGGTTCCGTTAAGGCGATCTTATTAAGGTACACGTGTTTTGCTGCCTCACTGAGGAAGTGTTGTAATGGTGATAAAAAAAAATTCGACGTACTCGAATAGATGTTTATTTTGAACAAGTAAATATAGTTATGGCATATAATAAGAAAAACTAAAGACAAATATATAAATACCAGTATCAAGTCCTAAAGATGTCATCCGTCAAACTGCAAGCGCAAAATACACGTTCACCTTCCACAATTCCACGTCAACCAAATTCAAAATGAACGCGCAGCTTGAGTCTCGATCAATCGTCACCTTTAGGGTCAATCGAAACGTAAAAACGGCAACCACACCGTGGGAAATGTGGACTGCAATCCCGAAATTTCCAGTTGAGTACGATGCAAGAGGATGAGCGTTCTGATCGTCACTGTAGAAGTGCGATAGAGCGCGAATGAATTCCGCAGGTCGCGAGTGCGAAATTTGTACAGTCAGCACATTCGATTAATTAGCACGACTCGATTATTTTGGGGATTATGCGCGGTGCATTTAATGGAGTTATACGCGAGCCATATTGACTGCCTTTCGAAATATACTTTGATAAGGATCCCTCGAAATAGATTTTATCAACGAATGGGTAAATTATTCCAATTTACATATACTGAGAAATGTAAATTACTTTTGAAATATAAAAAAGCAAGGCCTTGTAATTGCCAGTAGTTTTTCCGTGTTCTGATTAGTTAAGTGTCTTTTATTTTTTCGAGCATAATTACTGTATACTTGACAGTAGCTTGCAAACGATTCGCGTGCAAATCACGCGTCTAATTTATTACTATAAAAATAAAGGATCTGTGGATGCGTGGTACGGGTGACTAGTATCATTCAAAAAGATGGTAAAAGCAGCGTAAACAATAATTATGCAACGCAGGATGGATAGAAATAATTAGAAGTCAACAAGACCATCTCGCTAACAATATTGGCTTAAGAACATTTCGCCTATATTCTGCATTAGATCATGATGACCTTACATTCACCACTTATATGGAATAACCGGTTTCTTGTTTATTTTATTGGTTCACTTCTTTTTTGTTTCGCCGGAGTATAAATTCGAAATACCGGTCAGAATCTTCATTTGCTCCAAGTATCCCGACCTGAGTCACTCGGAATGGACAAGCTGCAAGTCGCCCTTCTGACGATTTGCGTCGTTTCATTATTCGCCGAGGGTACGCTATCGGAAGCAGCGGTACCCGGTCCGGCCACCGATCGGATTGGAGCGAACAACGGAAACTCGACAAAGATACCACGAGAACACAGCGGGAGTTCAGATATTTCCAAGGGAACACATTTCGGCAAAATTCCACAACCGATAAAGAAAGGCGTCAGTCAACCCTCGAACGAAGAACTGCCACAAGTGGTGCCTATCTCCGTAGTGTTTGGTGCTTCAAAGTGCGCCGAGGATGAAGAAGAGGTTGATGGCATGTGCTTACCTGTGCTCGGATAATTGCGAAGAAAGATTCAGTTTACTTTAATGAGTGACATAGTATTTTTACGTTTGTAATAATATTTGTTGATAGTTTCCTGTGAAGCATTTAATTTTTGTATTCCTACAAATTAATAAAGAGTTTCAAGCACTTTAGAACATATAAAAGTTATTACTGATTAAAGTGTACGTATATTTCGATATTTATTATTTCAAACCGTACAGTAACATTAAAACGGAAATTAAATTTATCAGATTTTATTGTATCGTTCAGGTGGAGTGTCTCATACATTAATAATTATTCTTTTATAGACTGAATGATCAAAATAATTTATTGTATATTTTCAAAGATTATTTAATAAAAATTCATTGTATTTTCAGTATCGCTTTAAATTTTTATTCAACAAAATTTAAATTCATTCGACGGCACATTTCACAGTGTATCAAGAAAATCACTCTAGTAATGTATGCAGTTAAAAATACACTGCCCCGTGATCGTCTTTCTCACGACAACAATAATTTCAATGCAAGACTCGCCTAATTTGTAGATTCAGTTTGGAAACTTACGCTTTTATTTTCCAGCCTGTGGGGGCTTATTCGTTTGACATTTGAAATAGTTTTGTTTACGGGCCGACGGCTTATCCTTCATTAACGATTAAAAACTGTGTCAGCGATGAATCTCTTTTAACTTACTGCAACAATAACGGCAATGGAAAATGTTTTCCATTTAATTTTTAAAAATGCAAGACAAATACGTTTCGTTCGTAAAAGCATTGTGATTCAATAAATTAAGCTCTTCGTGGATAATGGAAGTGCATGTACAAAATTTAAATATACAATAATTCTGTATTAAAACTGAATTGATATGGAATCAATTTTACCTTGTTCGAAGAAAAATAAGAAAAATAAATTTACTTTCGTTCTCAGGCGCAAAGATTTTTAAAAGCTACATGCGTTATAGCGCGCAGTTTGTTCTTTTTTCTTTCAATGTTTGCATATTCTTTTAGTTATATAACAAAAGTTGCAGAAAGTGAAAAAACGATTTTTCATAATATTGTGTACTTGTCGGAAAAGTTTTTTTTTTACGATTACGTATGCATTGGTAGTGCATATCATTTTAATACTTTACGCACTTGCATTACCATTAAATCAGACAAGTCTTATTTTTATTTCGCACGTAACCGTTATTTTCTGTATAAATATATGTAACGTTTTAGCTTGTAAAAGTTCAATTATAACCCCCAGAGAAAGATAAAATTTGTTTTACGGTGTACATATATCATAAAATAACATACGTTACGGTTATTACCTTTTATATTTTATAAAGATATAATTATAGCGCGATAAACTTTAACGTTTATTACTTAGCTGCTAATTTTTATTGCTGAAAAATTTAATCAATTGAATTTACATAAAATAGTATAACTTAATTAATAATATGTAATGAAAATTAACAATAAATATTTTGATAAAATAATATAATCTTTGCTTTTCTCCATTTTGTACAAATAAATTCATATTTACTTATTTCGGTTGTGTGTATCCTTCAATATATTGATTGAAGGATAAGATAAAAAAGCTTGAAAGATAAAAAACTTGTATCATCCTTAGAAAGACCAGAAAATGGAATAAAACATATCCATAACTTACTGGTTCATACTGCAAATATTATACTTGAAATAAATCAAATTTTTAAATAAACACGCAACCAATGAAACGTAATTGAGTGAATCAAACGGTATAAGTCAGCCAACACTTGTTTTATTTTTCTTTACATTTCTTTTTAAGCTGTCTTAGGCGTCTTTATTAGAACAACGCATTTTAAAACATCTCGACGTTTCTTATTAATTCTCCAAATAATCGCGCAGCCTACTGCTACGACCAACTCGCGTTATGTGCCCGAAATTGGCTCCCCGATTAAACGGGTTCAGCGGCACCGCCGCGCGTGTTTCACCCACAAAAAGCGGCTCTCTCGTGACTCCCGCGAGGAGGAGTGGACGCGCGCGGCCGCCGGCGGCGGCGCACAGAGGCCAATGCGTCCACACGTACGTATCATGCAGGGGAAAAGGAACGAAAGCGCGCATAGCGCGGCGGCGAGCGCGCTTTTATTAAAAACTTGAGAAACGGAGCGCAGAAGCGCACACGAGCGCCGAGCGCCCAGCGAGCGCCGTCTCCTCGACCAAGTCTTTTTCTCGCGCGCGGCGCTTCCTCGAGCGCAGCTTCAACGAGCGCGCGATTCCCCGAGTTTACGTTGAACCTTTTGCTAGTGTAACGCCCACGCGGTTGTAGGTTAAGTTTGCACGTGGTGCGAAGTGGATGTTCAACGGTGATTCGAATTTTCCATGGTCCGTTAGTCTTAGACGGTAATGTTCTGATATTCCTTATTTTGCGACCAAATTTTTTAGTTTTTGTTTTTTAATCTTGTTCGGTGATTAAAACATATGTTGCGTACTTGTTCGCGGTTTACGGCTAACGTTATGTAGAAATGTTTCGATTCGGACTAAGAAAACATTCTCTTTTTTGTTTAACTAGGTGACATTGTACGATAGTTCTTTTAAGCTTGTAAAATACCGTTAAGTAAGATATAAATATAGAATTTTTAACATAAAACATATATCAATTTAGTGAAAGTTTCGATGAATTGATATATGTTACACGACCTACATACGCCAATCAGCTGTAACGATAAAAGTCGAAATTAACGTTACGCGCATATTCATTTTTTGTGAACAAACAAAGTAAATTATTCCTACTACTTCGCTCTGCTGAAGATTTACAATCTCTAATTACATT
This sequence comes from Eurytoma adleriae, assembly GCA_900480045.1. NCBI lineage: Eukaryota > Metazoa > Arthropoda > Insecta > Hymenoptera > Eurytomidae > Eurytoma > Eurytoma adleriae. The sequence goes on from UXGC01000488.1 coordinate 65,829, forward strand.
TTCGCTCTTACGAACACCTCGGCATCTTATCATATCATAATTTCTGATAAAAAAAAATACCTTAATCAGATGCTTTTCAACTGCTACTTGAATTACTCGTCTAAAACATTTTTTCTTTGCAGTTGCTACTCATGAATAATTTTAACAAACAATAAATCATAACTAAAAATTGTTGAAAAACCGAGCGCTATTAGCAGTTTCTGGCTGTCGAGTTTGGTCGCGCCGCGGCTCGGAACCTAAAAATAAAGAGGCCTCGGGACGGTGCAACGTCGGCTGCTCGCATGCACTGCCGATAAGTGTCGACGTGCATCCGGTGCACGGTGATACCGTGCAACCCAGGCGTTGCACATTTCTTTCGCCTCCGGACTGACGAAGAAGGTTGCCTCGCAAAAAAAAAACGCGGAGAAACGACTGATGAGATAATATCGGGATGAAGTGCCTCTTACGCGGAGCGCACAATTGGGCCGAGGAATTTCGCGAGGTAGTCTTTGTTTAATGGGTTAATGCCGGTCGTTTACTTTTTTAACGCAATTTCTCGAAATTATCGCGACGGCCTTCAGCTAGAAATGTTGCACCATATGAAAAACTTAAGTGATGAAAAATGTTTTATGAAAAATTACCGCGCTAACTGGGAAGCAAGTCACATTTGGACACGTGCCTGCCGTTAAAACAATTACCATACTTCAAATTTACTACTAATTTGCTTAAACATATATTTTGTTATCTCTTTTTCAAACGATACAAAACTACTGTTTTGTACAAAATTTTGTTGGCAACAAAGTAACAGTAAATATCATAAAAAATTTTATGATAACGGTTGGTCAGCAGAGGCTGTCATTATTGCCTGTTAAGTAATAGATTATTTTTCTAAGAAATTATTGGTATTTTAGTTTCATATTTTATAGCGATTAGATATTTCAACCTTGTAAATAGCATTCAACTACTTTGCCCTGTCAGTGCATATTAATATATTTACAAAGTTGAGCATAGTGTACAAACTAAACTAATTGTATTCACCTACTTTACATCTACAAATATTGAATATATATCATTCTTTCTGTAATCATTTTTTAATTTCATTGAGACGATCTTTTGGGAAAATGAATACGCGCGTAGTCGTTAGCACGTGGATGGTAAGATCAGAGTGAAAAAGAGAAAGAGAGGCGCGACTCAGACCCAAGGGTCAAGTGCGATAAGCGTGGCTGTTCTTGGCACAGCAGCGGGCCAACTTTGAAAATTGTTGATCGCCGCCGCCGCGAGGAAAACTCGTAAACAAATTTATCCCAGATCTCGGTAAAGCGAGAGATAGATGGGGGAGGGAGAGAGACGCGGAAAAACGAATTCACGTCTTTGTCCGCGGCGAGACGAGGTCGCCGCGGTAATTTCCTTACGTATATCGGTCCGCTACGATAGACAATTATCTACTTTTGTACAAAGACCGCTTTAATGGCTTGATTGCTCCGTAAACGCTTCTGAGACATGTGCGTAAATGTGTACGATCGCTAAACTTTTTTGAAGCTTTTATAATAACTTTTTGTTCGCAGTTTTTAGAATACTTTTAATGTAGAACTAGTATACTGTAACTATTTTAATATAATTCGTAAATAAAAATGCGGAAAGATACTTTACTTAACTTTTTTTTTCAAATATCGAATACGTTTTGAATAAGAAATGTTATCTTCAATTAGCTTATCCTTTCTGATTGCCTATAACATTGCTTAACTTCAAACATTCCATTAGATTCATCTTGTAGAATATTAACGAGATAACTAATATCCACTTTTCCTTTTTTCAATTATTTGATTTTGATCAACAAGATATTGGAAATTATAATACATTACTATCATGAAGTTACCATAAAATAGTTCTTTTTTAAAAAGCACTTAAAGAAAAAATGAAAAAAACATAACGAAATTTAAAAATTAAGTTTTATAATTATATTTTTTCTATTTTTAAAATAAATTACAAATAGACCTATTACAAATTTAAGTATGTCACGAAAAGAATCGCGCACGAGCTCACCGGTCGGATCGCGCCGCTCCATCCATCCGGCGCGCGAGTCGTAAATCCACAGTTTCGATTCGCGATCGCGCGAGGTAGAGCGCATTAATTACCCGCGCAATTGCCCGATGCCGCGGGTCGCTCGGAGCGCGAAGTCGTGCCTCAGTCGCTTACACCGCCGCGTCGAGGGTGCAGGAGATCGGGGCTGTTGAAGCGCGCGCACCGATCGACGAGCGCGCACCTCCCACACCGTCTTATCGAGAGCGACAGACGCGCGGGCGAATTTGCGCAAGAGCGGACCACCGGGTGTACACATCTTACGTACGTTGCCTTATCTCTATCGTTGAGCGATTTTTTACACACACGCGGAGATTTTTCTTTCTCGCCTGAAAAGTTTATCTATACGCGGTGCGGTGCCCCAGAAAGGTTCGTCGCGTGGGATTTCGAGCGCTTTCCTCGATAGCCTCGTCGGCTCGTTCTATTTTCACGCGGGTATTTCGACGAGTGCCGCGAATGGATATTTCCAATCGCGGGGCGGAGGGGTGCAGTGGGCTCAGTTTAATTATTGATGCTTCGACGGCGCTTTCGATGAATTTTAATGGGGTTGTGGAAAGTCGCATTAGGTCGTCGACTCGGTCATTGTATGCAAAGTCGCTAACATTTTTAACGCGCTAAAAAAGTACAAACTTTCCGCTCATTGCGGTCGCAGTTGAGTGAAATGTTTGAAAATTTTTTTTTCGGTATTTTTATAATTTACTCGAGTTACGTAAAAGCGTTATCGAGGAATGTAATATCACATCACTTATATCGATAATGATGTGTTACAAGTGCAAAACTCTTGGAGAAGTCAATTCAATTGGCTGAGAATAATCACTGTAAAACATTGTATGCGTGAAATTGTACACGAGATGTGCGCTTGCCCCTACGGTCGTGCTAAATACATAACTAACGAACTTGAGAAGTTAGCTCGATATTAATTAATAAATTATGATAAGCTCAGTCGTAAGAAAACGCATATATAATTGTCCCATTTGAATTGGAATTGCAATTTCATGTAAAACACGCGTGTGCTCTTTACATTGCTATTCGATACTTCAATTTAAACGACAGACTTCGTTCTACTTTTAAAATAACGAAATTGTGATCGATTAATTTGCAACATTCCATTTGTGCTCAATTCTCTAAAATACCAAATTACGTGCTTTTACCGAGCAACTGAACATAAATTAACGTAGTACTATTAAATTGCAAAAAATATACGAGTTCAGCGTGACAAATCAAAATTTCCTCTTTATAGCTTTATCAAATTTTGTTAAATTCAATTTTGCATCTGAATCCAGTGATGGAAATAAATTGATATCTGGATAAAAGCCAGAAATAAAACTCATAAATCAAATGAAGCACTTTAAACTGGCAGTCGATGCTAGTGTACACAAAATGTACTCGTAAATTGCGCCTTTTCGACATTTTGGCAAACCGATCGCGTAACCCCACCCGAGCTCGTTCGACCTCCTTTTATCGCGTCATACGTCAACACCTCTCGAGCGAAAAAAAAAGTCATTGGTCCACATTTCGAGAGCGCGGCGCCGCTCACCGTTTTCGCGAAACTCACGTGAAGTGTGTACATTGGGCTTTTTTCTCCGCAGATGAGAGAGGCAGGGAGACGCGGCTGGCAGAGCTGAGGGACGTGCGCTGACTGTCGGGCAGCAAAATGCGAGCGGCCGCGTGAGAGCCAGGCAGTTGAGCGCGAGACACGCGCGTGCACCCCGGGGAACGAGGCCCCGGCTGACGGTAAGGATCGCGGAACCCGCTGGAGTGCGCCCCGAAATAGCCAGCAGCAGGTGAGGTGAGCATGTCACTTTTTCAATTCGACCTCGATTTTTTGCGAGATCGAAGAGGTAAAAAGGAAAGTCGCACGCGATAAAAGTCTTAAACGATTTGAAAGGCGCGCTTTTTTTCCTTTTCTTTTAAAAGCTCGGTTTGTCCTTGGTGGTTGACTGCGCGATGCAGCACTTGGTGTATGCAATGAAATAAAGTCTGATCGGGGATTTGTGATGAGAAATTATTCAGGCTGCTTGTTAATTATATCTTGGATAAAAATAGTTCGGTGTGACATATGTAATATTTGAAGATAAGATTGCACCTGCATTCGTATTCGATGTTCAGTTAAATTATCAATGAGCTTATTTTAAATAGAATGTTTTTGTGTAAATGTATAATTCACTAAATGAAAAGTAATGCAGATAAAAGCATAAGCTACAACATTAATGTGACAATTTTTACGATTTCGAAAAACAATTGATTATTTAGCAGTCTACCTCAATACGTATTCTGTTACCGAGATATTTTTGAAATAAGCCAGTCCTGCCTAAAGACGAAATCTTAAATAAATACGCTCGTTAGAAAAAGTAAACAAATTACCGCTTTAAATTTGGCACTTCGAAAATATCCCTATTTACGTGGACATTGTTTGTCCGCGCAACGCAGCAATCAATAACGAGGGAAGATTTAAAAAGACCGACGCGTTGCCCGGCACCTTTTAATCAGCGGTAACGGCAATTTTTCTTTTCGCTCAACGGCGCATTAGCAAAATTACACTTTGCGCAGTGCGATGCGTGCACATTGTCGCGAGCACAATGAGAAATCCGCCGCGAGGTCACAGGCCTACACGTACTCCCGACGTCCCGCAAAATCCATGCATCCTTATTTATTTGCTCTACACCGTTCTTGTCGAACATTTCAGACGCCGTCGAGGACAGCCGAAGGTGCCGGAGCGGAACCTCCACCTCCACACTCGTCCGAGTAAAGGGAAAAAAAGGAGAGCCGGAACGATCGAACCGCAGCCATGCCGAACGTAGACAACGACCTCGAGGAGGTGATGTCGCACCTGGGCGAGTTCGGCCGCTACCAGGCCTGGCAGTTCACGCTCCACATCGTCGGGGCGTTGACCGCCGGCCTCCACATGCTGACCCTCGTCACCGTGGCCGCGGTGCCGCCGCACCAGTGCGACGTCCCGTTCGACCTCAACGGCACCGACTACTCCGACCTGCGGGAGGGCTTCTACTCGGCCAACTCCAGCTTCCTGCCCCGGGCGATCGACAGCTGCTACTATCTGGACGCGAACAACGAGAGCCGAGCGTGCCAGTCCTGGACCTACGACACGACCTACTTCCAGTCCTCGCGGGCCATCGAGTGGAACTTCGTGTGCTCGCGCAGGTGGATGGGCGCGATCGCCCAGTCGGCTTACATGTTCGGCGTCTTCGTCGGCGCCGTGACCCTGGGGAGTATGGCCGACAAATACGGACGCAAGATTATATTCTACGTGTCGGCCGTGGCCCAGCTGATCCTGGGAGTGTCGGTGGCCATGGTTCCGGAGTACTACACCTTCCTTATCATCCGCTTCCTCTACGGGATATTCGGCTCGGCGGGAGCTTACATAACTGGCTTCGTGCTGACGATGGAGCTGGTTGGTGCTTCGAAGCGCACCGTGTGCGGGCTGATGTTCCAGCTGGCGTTCGCAGTGGGTTTCATGTTGGTCGCAGCCTGGGGATCGCTGATAAAAGATCGATTCTGGCTGCAGATCACTTACGGGATGCACAGTGCTTTCCTTCTGGGCCACTGGTGGCTCATGGACGAGTCGCCCAGGTGGCTCTGGGCGCAGGGACGCATCAGCGAAGCTGTGATCATCGTCCAAAAGGCTCTGCGCATGAACCGAAGTCCAGTACAACTCGACACGGAAAAGTATTTGTCGAAGGGTAAAATAGAGATGGCTGGTGGAGAGGAGAACAACTACGGTGGTACGGATCTTCTGAAGACGCCGAATCTCAGAGCTAAGACGCTGAATGTCTGTCTGAATTGGTTTGCCAACTCCATCGTCTACTACGGTCTGTCGTTGAACACGGGCAACCTTGTGGGCAACCCTTACTTAATGATGTTCCTGAGCGGACTGGTCGAGGTCCCGAGCTACATCTTCATCTGCTTCGTCATGGATCGCACCGGCAGGCGAAGTCTCATCAGCACACTCATGCTGATAGGTGGCATCTGCTGCATCACAGCGTCCACCATTCCGAAGGACGTGTCCGGCGGCGCAGCAGTCACCGTCAGCATCGTCCTATTTGGCAAGGCCTGCATCGCTGGATCCTTTGCCATCATCTACAATTACACCGCCGAGTTGTTCCCTACCGTTTTGAGGAACACGGCACTGGGAATCGGATCCATGTGCGCCCGTCTCAGTGGCGCCCTCACGCCCATGATCATGCTGCTGGACTCGTTCAACCCCAAAGTGCCCGCAACTTTGTTTGGATTCATAGCTCTGCTGGCTGGTTTCACGGCTCTGTATCTGCCGGAAACTGTGAATCAACCAATGCCCGAGACTTTGGAGGACGGGGAGAACTTCGGCAAGGGTGACACCTGCTTCTCAAGCTGCTTCAATCGCAGGGTCAAAGACAAGCGGCCTTATGAAGTTGCGCTTCAAAAAGTTGACGACGAGCACGAAAAAGATTACACTCAGAAATATTGAAACGTATTCTCCTTGGACGCACGTACTTTTTTTCTAAAATATATTTTCATCTCATTGTATTTTACGAACTTGTTTTGAATTATTGCATTTCGTAGCTTCAGGTGTATTCGCTTTTGAAATTCAATTTTCCAATTAATACCTAATGATTCGAATTAAACTGTTGGTCAAGGAAAATGCGTCAATGATTAAAAAATGATCTAATCTTAACGTAATTGTCAATTAACATACTATAAAATTTTACTTTATTTCAATTAGGTCACAAGCTCGAGCTTTGTGAAAACCAACAATAAGCATAATGAACGCTTGTACAGACAGAGGTTATTAATCATCCCTGATTAAAACTTTAAAATTGGCATTCGAGCAGGGCGGAAGCACGGAAAGTGTGCAGTAAAACGCTGCGTGATAGGAGAAGTAAGCATTAATTATGTGTACATGTACCACTTTGAGATACAGCATATCCCATCGCAATAGTGGATTGGCCGTTGCAGTGATTGCTGTAACTCATCGAGAATCGTGTTCCTGGTGCATGTGCATATTGTACAATGTAATTAAACGTAGAGCTTTTTTACAATAAACGTGGCTAACATGTAGTTGAATTAAATCTCGTGAGGTCGTATAAAAAAATTAAATCTTTCATTCGTTTCGCAAAAGAAACTGAAATAGTAGGAATTGTTTAATAATGAAATGTAAATGTAGAAAAGTAATCAAACAAATATTTTCCTCAGCTGGTGCTGATTATTTTTGTAACGTTAATTGTACTTGTTGCAATATAATTTAATGAAAATTACGTAAATAAGATGCTTTTTTAACAAAACGGTCTTTTTTATGTAATTTTATAACGCTGTATATATCTTTTTTTAATTAAAAGGGTTTTAATGTTTTTTAAAAGTTTATAAGTCTAAAGTGTTGGTTACGTCAAGAAACAGTCAAAAATAGTTCGAGTATTTTGTGTACATAGTCAAGGTCGTTGGTCTCATAAATACAGTCTGAATAATTTCTGATTGACGTATATTTTGAAAAAATACATTTTGAATGTCCAATTGTTGACTGTCCAAATGAAGGTGCGTAGAAAAATATCTATAAATATAAGCGATCTCTTGCAATGTATGAATGTTGACTATAATTGAACAGATAATTAAAAAGTAAAACTTATATTTTCGATAAAAGTAGATATGTCAGTACAATTTAATAAAAATGTACCAAAAAATGATATAAAGCCGACATTGTAAAGAAATTATTTTTTATTAAAAATTCTCTCTTGCATAAAAAATGTATTTTTTTACCCTCACTTTCTCGAATGTAATTGTTGCAACATTGCAAAACTGCAGTCAAAGCAAAAATTAATATCTTCCGAGATATAAGATTCTCTACCGTAATTATATTTGTCGCTTTAAGTTGTCGTTTTATAATTTACATAGTGGATTGCTTGCAGAAGTATTGCATACTGTTTCTCTAAAAAATGCAATGATACGTCAAACAAAAAAAAAAAAAAAAATAGTTACGTACCGTTTAGTTTGAAAATTGTGTTATTCACGTAGATTGTGCACTGGGTACGTACGCGCGTTATCTTTCATCAGTAGAGTAGCTGATATAATGCTGTTAACAAGAGCTGATAGACTAGAGCGTCTACCTTATCAACAGTCCATAAATCACCGAGTAGTGAGTGTTTTGAATAAATTATCTTGTATAAATAAATTCGATCACGTTTGATAACATATGCCATACTTGCATATCCTATTTTTTTAAAGTAATATAATACGACATTTTAATAACACAAACTTATAATGATGGGCATGATGTTTTATTACGATTCTTCAATTTAGTATAAATAATAAAAGGCATTGATTAGTAGAATAGTTTCAACATTAAAGCCATATACTTTTCAATAAACTTTTGAACGGTGCAGAGCGATATTAATATTCTAAAGCGACAATTCTTGGAAAAGTATCATTCATTTTTCATCACAAACCTATTTATTCAAGTCTTTTTTACTTCAGAAACTTGCGCATGAATTTAATTTTATACTAAAAGTGCAAACCAGGGCGAAAAGTCGCACGAGCTGAATAATCACTCATAAAAGTTTCGAAAGTATTTCTACATCAGAAAAGCCCAAAAATTCGCGTCATTGTTACTATTATCAGATTACAATGGCATAAAAGTTTTAACGCGTTATAACTTATTTATTTAAAAATAGTTTTTTTATCGTTTATCTTAAAAATGTTCTAAACGACAATTGACAATCAGAGTCAAATAATTGCGGTTATTAAAATCATTTTTAATGAGGTTGCGCTTTTGTTCAATCGCGGGAAAAATATCGCAGCTAAAAAAAGCCTGATAATTATGTCTCCCTTGTTACGCACAGAAGCGCGAAGCTTTACACGTCGCTAAATCATTTAACCGGAGCATGAATAGACCGCATTGATGAGTTTCGTAATGAAATTCGGATTCGGGAACTTATTAATTGATAATTTAATCTAGTTTAACTTTACAGGGCATAGTGATATGCAGCCTAGTCTCTTGTAAGTCTTGATTAAGGAAACCTTAAAATTTATTTCTAGTGGTAATGAGTAATTTTATTTTTCAACCGACATGCGCAAGTTAAAAATGCTTGTCACGAAGAAAAATATGGTGAACATACAAGCGAGCCAAGCTGAACACACAATTTTTGTAACAAGCGCGAAAGGTATAACTAACATTGACAACATTTTTTATCGAGATATGTTTTATATGACTGATCAGGCAGTAAAAAATTGAGTGGCAATTAAATGCTGAATTGGAAATAATAAACTCAAAAAAGTGACACTTAGTGGTTTCAAATGTTGAGTGTTGCATCGGCTCTTCCTCCATATTCGCTCTCGTTTCTACGTTAGATTCCCGATTTTTATCGTGCAAGCATACGCACAAATTTATCTTCCCAGTAATTTCAAGAAATTGTACAGTACATTTTTTTATATAAATAAAAATGCCATTTTTATTAAAAAATCTTAGCCTATAAAGAGATAACGATAAGTACCGTTTATGAAAATCAAAACGTTAACCGTATAAAAACTGCTCATTTCCCATTTCGGAACCATGAATCACTGCGGTGACGAAGTGAAAAGAGCAATTAATAGTCTAATCGACTAAATTGTAGTAATAAGCAGTACTTGTAAGTGATCGACGGAAAAAAATAAGTTAGTTACAAGTCGGCGCCCAATTAGAAATGTCGGAATACCGAGACGCCCGACAATGGCATCTCGACCCGGTCCATCACGGCGGATCTAATCGGCCCGAGTCGACCCATAAATCCTCGTTGAGAAAAATCCGGTACGCACCTATGGCGTCGACCACCCCGCGACATGCCACGACGATTACGAGTGTCGAATTCGACCGGCTTTTATTCGCAAGAGTTCCGCCGTGCGCACGTGCAGGATAAGCGCGTGGACAAACTTAACGCCGCCTTAATCTTTTTTTTCTGTTTTTTTGTTTTTTCGAAGCGTGATGGATTACAGCGAGGCCAAGCGAAACGTTCAACAAGAAACACTCTTCTTTTAAGGAAAGTTTTTAATATTAAAAAAATTCTACCGCAGGTAAACAACTCTGTCGAACCCAATTTATGTATGTGAGTATGTGATGACACATTGAAGTGTGTACGTAGCTGTTTTTAATGTTTCTTTCTTTTAATTTCGCTAATGCAATTAAAGAGAGCTAAAAATAAACATATACGGATCAGATTAAAGTGAGTAATTTCTCGCGAAACTTGTAATGAGGTTACAAGTTGTTTTGCACTCACCATCAGTAGAAGATGAGAAAATTGATATTAAACAAGAAAAAACAATTGTGTAAGAAATGGCCACATAATCATCTACAAATTTTTCATAGCTTCTAATTCTTGCAGGAATAAAATTCAGTTCTAAAAGATTCAAGTACAACGACGAAAAAACTTTATCATGAATACACAGCTTTCCTCGAGATAATTCGGAGCCTCGCGTTAATAAACTACACCTGGAGTTACGAGTTTCCACATCTTTTGAAATCTCTAGTTTCAAGATAAAAAAACCGAGCGGGAAAAAAACTTCGCCAGTGTTTATCTCCGATTAACCAGCGAATGAGAAAGTGAAAGGGCGCGAGTGCACGCGAACATTTTTTTTAACCACCGCGCGCAAAAAAAAAGCACACTTAACGAATCCGCGACGAGACCTGCAGCAAGTTCCCCGCGTTAGCTTTCATCCTCGGCTAAGCTTCTCCTAGAAAAATCCATCAATCACGCGAGAAAAACAAAACAAACAGCAGAGTCCGCCACGAAAGCGAATGATTTATCGCATTTGCATTGCAAATAAAAAAAATGAAAAGCTGCAATCAGCATCGATCAAAACGTAAAATCAACGCGTCGCAACTTTTTCCACCAAAAGATATAAGACTGACCTGCTGGTAGTGTGTCCCAGTAGCCGGCCATGCGCCGCTGGAGACTCGCTGGCTGGGCGTACACACGGAGCCGCGCGCGCACACACTCGCGGACACACGCGCGCGTGCGCTCGCTAAAAATACGGAGGAGAATAGGGCAAGGGGTGCACGGTGTCCACGGGGGCGGGTGATTACGGAGTGGCGAAGATAAAGCGGCGAGAGAGCACACGAGGAAACGGGCGCGCGCTGCGGCGACGGTCGCGCCTCGGCGACTACTAATCGCGGGAGGCGGCTGCTGGCCGGAGAGGTGAGAGCGAGGGAGAGCACGCGTGCAGAGAGGGAGAAAGCGCGCGCGCGCGTGGAAGCTTGAAAACTCTCGCCCGCTCCCTCCGCAAGCGCGGGATGCAGGCCTTCTCCCCCGATCCTCCTTTTCTTCCTCGCGCGCCTCAACCCCTCGTCCCCTTCCAGCGTCGCAGCGGATGACCCCCGGCCTTCATCCCGCGGGTTGTTTACGCCGGGGATGCTGCTCGACGGCGCGCGAGCTTAATTTCTTCTTTGGAGCGCGCGAAACTCCCTCCGGAGATCCTGGGAGACGCGCGAGACGATCTTGTGGGGAGCTTTTTGGCAAAGCTCCGCGGTCGATATATCGAGTGACGAGAGGAACGGGGGAAACGTCGCTGCTTCCGCTACCCGGATGCGAAATGAATTTTTACGATTTAGTTTTGTAGTTGCGATTTGTGAAGATTCTGAAAATGTAATTATTTAAAAAATTTACTGCTTTAAAAATACTAGGGAACGAGGTCATCAATTATCGTGCACAGATAAGAATGTGAGTGAATCTTTTACGTTCGCGAAATTAAACAAAAAGTGGAGATTTCCGGATTTATCAGCAATTATTTTTAAACTATCAACTTCAATGATAACAAGTGCCAAAATTGTAAAATACATAACATTCTTTTCCATCCTGCGCGCTATTGATAATAAATATATTAAACGTATTTAGGCATTAAGGAAACCTCTTGTGTTAAATTGGTATAGTGTGTCGTTTAATTTACTATCCCGACCTGAACTACGTGTGCATGCATAAATTACATTTATCCGTAATAGTAAATTTTAATTAAGATATATATCTACCCTGGAACGCGCATTTGTCGTCTGAAAATCGTAACTCTTCCGGTACTAGAAACGTAGAAACGCAAAATATTTTATCTTCGAGGAAATCGAAGGTTTTTTTACACTTTTCAAACCGACTCATATAAGTACTGTAAAAATCCGAGTCTCAAAACAAACATCCAGACATTCTCTCTGATAGTATTCTTTATCACGAAAGCAATAAAATTCGCAACGTGTAAACTTTGATGAAATGAAAATCGAAAATACCTATAGTTTAGTTTAACGCCAGTTTCAAGCTTTATCGAATCGGCTTTGATTAAATGAACTAACTTAACTTAAAATAATTAAAATAGTTATCTTAACGATAAATGGTTCAAGCGGGCGAACTATTTTTTAATGTCGTCCAACATCGTTAGCAATATCAAAGATCGAAGTCGATGAAAATCTCGAAAAATATCTTAACAATTTATCAAAAAAAAATAAAGAATCTCAATAATGAAAAACAATTTAGCATATTTTTAACCTAGGTAAAATATGTATAAAGTAAGAAGAAAACAGAGCTAATCATTTTCAGATCAAATTATGATTTATGTGAAATATATGCAGCAATCACCTCTAGACAACTAATCTGGGCATCGAGCGAACTAAGTGGCCTCGGGCGAATGAAACGCATACTTTGAACTTCAATTTTGATTTGATAAAATAATTCGTTTCAAAATTTGAAATGCAAACTTAACAATAACATTATACAAATTCACTGAATATCATTTCTACGCTGCTTATTTTATTTGGAAGCTTAAATTGAATTGCAAATTCAAATTATGTAAAACTTGTGTTCCCAGTTGTTAGATGAATAAAAATTTATTCCTATTTTTCACTAAACAAACTCATAATTTTGCGCCATAACTCGGAATTTTCAGTTGCAAGTTTTTTGTTTATGTGGACATTTATTTGTACAGTTTCTTTTTACTTTTGTCTTGTTTTAAATCCTTTTTTTACGCAGTATACATTGCCTCATGAAACATAATTGCTCGCTACTTATTCCCGTTTTAACATATCCTTGCAATATTTAGCAGCCATCGGACTGCGGGTAAAAATGAACTGCATTATTTTTAAATTTCAAAGAAACGGTAATAAAAATAAAAATAAAAATAAATTCAAAAAATAAGTTTTTTAAAATTAAATAAAGAAAAAACTTTTATGAAAAATCACATGAAATACATTTATGGTAATCCTTAATTAGATGAAAGAATAACATCGTAATTTTAGCAATAACTTTTCACCCAATAAAAAAAAAAGCTGCTTTTCCACGAGGGGCGTTTCCAGAGTAATATACGAAAATTGAAAATAGAGTATGAACTCTTGATTCAATCAATTGAAGCACAACTTATACGGTCCTACAAATTTTAATGCGATTATCAGCCTCGCAGGAATTTTATGACGCATACGTAATATCCCATGATTAGAATTCATCAAGCTCCGCGAGGCAAAAACTTCACTGCCCTAACAATTGATCGACAAACGTCACATTTCACATTTTAAGCGGTACGATAAAGCGTCATTTCCGATGCGCGTGCACGCATTGAATTCAGCCGGTTTAGCCAGCTCTCAACCGCAATGTGCACGGGAGTTAGCCTTACGACAACTGCTCGGCTCAGCGGCACGAATCCGCGTGTGCGTGCGCTAAAGCGGAAGGACCGGAGGCGCGCGGATTGAATGAATATCGATGACGCGGTGCCGAGGGCACGGGGCTGCGATAGTGGTCGCCGCGCGTCAGCCGGAAAAACGGGGCGAAACGAAATGCGCGCCAGAAATTCGCGCCTCGATCCGGGATTTCCGCACTTCTTTTTCTATTTTTGAGGGAAATTTTCAACCTCGCAATCTCGCCGTCGGGTTCTGGTGGCATTATTACAGTGAGAGAACTTTCCCGTAAAAATCCAGGTGAAGTTCACTGTAAATATTACGAAAAGCGAATACTTTTTATATGAATTATTGGACGATATGAAAAGATCTGTAAAAATTTCCGAGATTTTCCTGCAAAAATCTCTAGTATTGTAAAGCGTCCCACGATTGCTTTTCTCTGTACATTTTGCAGTGAACTTTACCGTAATTTTTGCTAAAAGTTTTTCTCAATGTGCGGTGCAAGTTACGGCTTTTCGTGGGAAAACAGTTTGCGGAGGGTAAAACGCGGTATGAGATCGGGTTTTTTACATTGGCAGTAAGAACCGACTGCACACATCGTTGGACGACGTAAGCATTTTCCGCTTCCATGAACAAACACATTTTACGACTGCTTTACGTGCAAAAGACCGCGGACGCAACGCATCCCAAAGCTCTTACTCTTCTTTATGAAGACAGAAAAAGTTTCATTTAGCTCGCCTTACTTTTCTTTAGAATGTTGAGCGTCCAACTTTTTTTTTAAAAGTAATAAGTTTCATTAAAGTTCTCTATTATCATTGGTACTTTCACACAATGCTTGGGGAACAACTGAATACATTTTAAGGAACTTTTCACAAAGTAATTTGCTGGAACGTATCACTTATTTCCCAAAGGATATCTGCAGAATTAGTTTATTATTATCAAGGAAACAAATAGGTAGAACTTTAATTTAGCTTCACAAGTAATTTTAATTTAATCCCTTAATTTTCTCCTTAGATTTTATTAGTATTTGATTTTTCATTGTTTAAATCAAAACTTATTTTGATATTTGCCAGCTCAGAATTAAGTTTATCAGAAATCGCAATTTTTAAGATAATGTTATGCATACTTTTGTTAACAATTGTATCAAACCTTCGATTGATCAATTTCAATTGTTAAAAAAAAATTGACGTTTCATTCAGGTGTAAAATTACATTAAAAGGAATGCAGGTCAGCCTTGGCATGTCTTTCTTTATCATTCGCAGCCCGTTGAATGGCAAATCAAATGAGGAAATGCTTTCTTGCGAACAAAGGCTGCACCGCAAGGAAAGAGTTACATCCCGGTACACCTTTCCCTTCTCAAAAGTAAAAATGAATGCATGAATATTCCACAATGAAGTCGTGACGGAAAGGCACGAAGGACTTCCACAATCCACCTCGTTCGTGACGAGAGAGATTAAAATCTCAAGGGTGCTATCTAGAGCAGTTTTGACATTTAGAATTGCGCCCGGACCGATGGCCAAGTTTGGTCAGATTTTAAGATAGTGCGTTTTCAGTACCGAAAAAACGTAAATAGTTTTATATCAAAATGCGGTAAATCATGCTTATCGCCTCTAAATATTTCTCCCTTAGACCTGAAAAATTTATTTCGTAGTTAGGTGACTTAGAAAAAGTTAAACTATCAATTCAAGACAATAGTAAAACAAAATTAATACTCCTCTTAACATATTTAATTTCTTTAAAAGGAGAAAGAAACTCTTAAGATAATTTTAGTACAAGATTTAAAAAACTCCATAAAAATCCACTTGCGAATAAAAAATGTAATTTATTGAAATTTATTAATTTTTTCGTCTTTATATTTTATTTATTTTATAATTTACTTGTCAACGATTTAAATATTTTCAAAGTAAATGATAATTACTAGGACATAAAATTTAAAATGCAAAGGAATGAATAAACAGTCAGATTGTTTTTATGAAACATCAGTGCATTCGAAGAAATATTACATGTATTTAATATGTACAGGTAGCATAGAAAAATAGCGAATCATCTGATAGCTCGCATATATGATATTCGTGCATCTGCATATAAAAATTCATTTTAACAATATTATACATTTAGGTATGTACATATACCACTCTCTTTTTTTGCGTCCCATCACACACATCCGAAAATTCTGTTTCTCGTTGGATCGACGGATCGTAATTCGATTGTAAATAATCGAATTTTACGTGAACGGTATATAAATGCGGGTAATTTAAAATTACTGGAGTCACGTTTTCTATTGGTACAAAAAATATACGTAAATATTTGTGCTTAATTGGAAATTCGCATGGATTCCTTTCACAATTGGATTTTCGTCTCCTGTTTGCAAACTTAGTTTAATGGAAACGTAGGATCACACTTATGATTTTTTTTATTATTTTTACAATTTATAGACTTAAATATTAGACATAGAACCATTACGAGAAAGATAATACAAAGAAGATGATTTCTTAAAAATTTTAAATTAAATGAAAAAGATTTTCATTACGACGAAGTTTTTGTTTTTGTCACAAACAAATTATAATCTAACACAAAACGCAATTGATATGTAAATTGTAATAAATTTCTTCAATTCCTCAAATTCAAATGACAGAAGGCGTAACACTTATTCCGTTACTTCAAAATTAAAATGCAAAACTTTCTTTAAAATACAAAACAACATTTTAACTAAATTATCTAATAATTATAGAATCTCTCCGACGACAATGTCACATTTAACATTGGAAACAAGTAACATCAACAGTATAAAATATCAAGCAAGGCAACATTGGGACATCGATAGTCGGATTTCCGTCTAATAATTCAACAAAAATGCGAAACGTAGAAAGAGGGCACTTAAAATCGCGACAAAAGTGTAAGAGTAATCCATGCACAAGTCCAATCGCTAAGTGACAGGATATCGGGAAGCGACGTCAGTCTTTCGGATTGTTTTTCTTCGAAGCGCACTGCTGCCGAATGCAGGCCTGATCAGGAGTACCAGCGTAACTCCTGTGGTACCGGCCCCTCCTGCTAATCTTCCTGCGGCGTGTCCTCCGCGTCGAGGATGGTCTTGAAGCAGAACGGCTGGAAGGGGTGACCTTGACCTTCGTAAAACTTGCTCATGAACTCGACCCTGCAACGTAAAATAATGCCAGTTAAGTGTGTGACACGCATTCATTCAACAGAGTTTGAGTCCCTGGTCCTCTCCTTGTAAGTGTTAAACTTAACGTTAGTAAATAAGATCAAATTCATAATTTGCATAAATAATGAATTCCTTATCATTGTTCAATGATACCTAGGTCTGGATTTCCAACGATTACAAGCGAACACTTAAAAGGATAATAAAAACATATGCGTGAGGGAAACGAGGTCGTCCTTACCAATGAAGACGCAGAGTGTGCAAGAAAGCGGACAGCCCCTCCATCATGACGAGGATGGCGAGGGTGAACAAGGCCCAGGCGCCGAACGCGAAGAATAGCACAGCGGACTTGTAGAAGTCGCCCTCGTTGGCCGCCAGACCCTGATGGAGCACCATGTTCCAGAGCACCTCGGAGAGCTGGGCGTGGGCGAGGGACAGGGCCCAGAGTCGCAGGTAGGAGGCCGTGTGCGAGATCGTCGACAGGACGTACTCGATCGTGTGGATCGCCTGGTGGATCATCACGTCGCTGAACGAGCCGTGATCGTCGTGGCCGCCCGACGGAGGATTAGTCGGATTCGCGGCCCCGTTGCTCGTCTGCAGCTCGATGTCCTGGGACGCCGAGCCGTTAGTCTGTGGACATGAAAACGCACATTAGTGAAAATCAGCAAAACGCTTAATGGTTGCTATTCTTCATTTTTCTGGGGTCACGTTGGTCAATTGGAATTTTAAACAGCAGCAAACACTCACGTAAACTTTGCCCTTCGAACTCTTCTTGGTGCAGAGGTGATGGAGTGGTTTGCCGAAAAGTAGCACCGGCACGCAAGCGATCGCTGAGAAGAAGAAGACCTTCTGAACTAGGTCCTGCCCTTCAAACATGTATTTGTCACAGCCCTGGGGTACTTTCGTTTCGCCGAAGAGTATCATGTTTATAAACGTTATAAGAACTGACGGGGCACAACCTTCGGACCACGTTCCTGAAACAAATACACCGAGGATGCGTTAAAAATAAATTTTAAAGGATATTCGTGTTTTGAACGTTATTTTATTTTTCATTAATAAATTAGAAAACTTTTTTTATTTCTAATTAGCAACTGAAAACGTAAAAGGTGTGCAGATATTGTTGTTAAAGTGATCAATGACTTTTGCTGGTTTTTAAAACTTTTTTAAAACGTGCATTTAAAACTAAATTTTTTACTAGCAGTGTGTAACGGGTAATTATAGAAAATTACCTTTCTCTTGTGCACTGTAGAGGACCCATTTGATGAACATAAGAGCGACCAAGTACGTGAATAGTAATAGCAAGAATAACAACTGCGGCAAGAACTCAAGGAAGAAGCTTGCGTACTTCTTGAAATGCCTAAAAAAGAAATTTATAATAGTATATTTTTTAAAATAGCGTTATATTTATAGCTAGTTAAAATAGAAATTAATAAACTTACACGATGTTAACCACGCTAACGCATACACCGAAGATCATGTGTACGACGCCGAATATTATCGATAGTTTCATTTTGTAAGAATTCAAAAATATGATCTTATTCTCCGCCAGCGCCCAGACCGGATCCATACCGACTGGGTACGGATGGCCGAGGTAGGAATCCTTGGGATCGATCATAACGGTTTTTTGCTTGATGATCTCGTCAAAGCTGTTCTTTTCGCTGATGTTCCAATTCGAACCGAACACATTGGCGGATTTGGAAAACACATCGTTGTATATGACACCTGTGTATATGGAAAATATGCCCATGAGCAAAATGATGTAGCGACCACCGAAGAAGATGTTCCAGATTTCGTTGGTCGATCTTTTGGCAGACAGCTTTTTCTCGAAGTAGCACATGTACGCTCCGAACAAGAACATGATGAGACCTGGAAACAGAGAAAATGTGCGTCTTGAGATTTGGACACAAGTGAGAACGTCGAGTCGAGCGTACCGTGTCCAGCATCACCAAACATTATACTGAAGAGAAATGGGAACGTCACAATGGTGTACAAGGCAGGATTAGCCTCGCGGTATGAAGCAACACCGTAGGCGTCTATCAAATTTTGGAAACCCCTGGTGAACCTGTTCGTCCTGTTGAACGTTGGTGGATCCTCGTCCGTGTGGATTACGTTTAAAAATGAGGGAATGGAGTTACCACAAAGACGCTAAAAGTGTAATACGTTTATAATAAATCAGATAAGATAAAGGAATTGCGTTAAACAACAGGGTTGTATACGCACCGATCCTTCAGTCAAACAATTTTGTACGATAGTCAGGTCTGCTATAGGCACCCAGCATTCTCCGATAAGGCACTTTTTTGATACGTCCATATTAAAAAGATTCATCGTATGATAAATGGCCTTCATTTTGCGCACCATAATAGTCCAATTTGGCAGTTCCTTGGCGACGTTATGAAGTACGCGTTGGCGATGATCATGAGTTTGATTCAATACCTAGTAATATGACAAATTTTAGAAATTTGAATATTTCAATTTAATCAGCTGTCAGAAGAAGAAGTATAAACTTACCAAATTTAAATCTTCAAGGCGAGTGCGGACTCCCTTGACCATGTCCATGCGCTCGGAGTGGCTGTTTGGACAAGGGTAAAGGGAGGCATGAAATCCACTGCAAACCTTCTTAATCCTACTTTTCAGTTGTTCACCTTGGAAGAAGGCGACAAAGGCAGTTTTGTAAATTTCATTTCCCTGTAATTAAGATAGATTCAGATTGAGTATAACAAATAATATTCCGTAAATTAATTCGTGCAAGATTTCACCAATGTGAATAAAATTCCTTATCTCTTCATCTTCCATCGTCACGTTACAATCATCCGCAAACTAATTCGCGACAAATTTTCTTATCATTGATTAAACATTTGCCGATACAATTATATTTTTAGCATTTACATGTTTACGCCAATGATTTACATGTCCCGTCTAGTGGAATGAACTAAATTGTTAAAAGCATATATCAGCCCGATAAAAAGCAAGCAAAATCTAAAAATAATATTGATCGCAGAAGCATTGAAAATAGAAATAAATCATTGCACTGTTAACGTTCGCTATAAATTATTTTCAAGACTTTCATTGTCAATTTAAAAGATCAACAAACAACTAAAAACGCAATTTACATCATCCAATATGAAAAAAGTAGACGTTAATAGCTTTACACACACGACTTCTTTTGAAAAGTAAGAAAGAGTAAATAAAGATAAACCGTCGCGAAGCTTCAATACCGTATTTTGTCGATATTTTCCAATAATCCAATTCTAATTGAGATTTAAATTGCGTAGCCCACCGGAGCGATTGAATTAGATAAGCTTAAAAAATCGGGAAGCTGAACGGAGTGATACAACGGTAATGTATTCCGACCACGAAGCAATTAAGGCCCTCCTGACGTTCAAGTAGTCGTCTGCCCTTATCGCTGCCCGCGAGATTCTCGAATCGATTCTCCGCTGCTCTTTCCAGCGGCCTCGCCAAGGCTCCCAAAGGGTATTAATGTCGTGGTGAATTGCCGGGAATTGCGCGATTGAGATAATGCTTCTGGGGTACCTCCCTTTTCACTTCCAGCCCATAAATTTAGATCAAAGTCGGGAGTGCTCACTTTCTTATTCTTTCGTATTTTGAAAAATCTTGAACTTTTGAAAAATCTTAATTCTTTTTTAACCTTCAAGTGAAATTATTGCGTTTCAAGAAAATTTAAAAACACTATAAATGTACAGATTAATTATTACTGAAGGGACGAGTGAAGCTATCTTAAATATTTGATTTCTGTCTTACCCTTATTTCATTCGTGCAATCTTACCGGTTATGCAAAATGAAACGTGCAAGGTTGCATTTTAAAGTCTTATGGATATGTCGTTAAAATAACAGGTTAAATGGATCACTCTATATTCAAAGAGGTATGAATGGAGGATATAAGAAAAAAAGAAAAATATTCACGTTAGCCCCACTCTTCCCTCTATACCAATAACTTTAGCAATGAATTTAAAAAATGTATTTAAACTTGTGATGAGATAGGAATGAAAGGTAACCCACCGTACTGGGATCCTCGAGGGGTTTCTCAAGACTGGCCTGTCGCAGGAAGACGTTACCACGCGAGATTCGCCAAAGCATTCGCTCGAACGCCGGCATTCGCTCACGATTTATCACCCCAGCGACGAACCTGCAAGCGTAAATGTGAACAATCAGATCGGATCACATCATTTCGTTCGTAAATTAAAAAAAAAATGACTGAAAAAGGCAGATCTACTTACTCGAGGCGTCCGCGACCAGTGGCATTCTGCAGCTGGCTCTCCTCGTTGATAAGGGCACGGGTGATCGAGTCATTGGCCTCCTCCTGTTGGTACATAAGAAGAAGCGGACCTTGATTCTTCGACAAAACGTGAGCACCGATTGCAAGTAGGGATTTCGCATTAAATTAAATCTGGCGAACTACTGTAACTCACCTCCGTGAAGAATACTTGGGTCTTCTCCAGCACGTGGCGCAGCTCCATCAGCTCGAGGTAGTTGCTCTTCAGATTCACCGCGTTTTGGCTCAGCTCGAGAATGTCGTTCTCAGTTTTTTCGATGCGCGCCTGAAAATCGATTCAATTTCTTGTAAATCGTATTTTGAAAAAACGCTAATTGTTGATAAATGACGAGAATCGATTATAATCTCTAATAGAGAGCCGGATGTTGTGGATTAATTCGGATAAAGACTTATCTTTCATTTTTCGTATTAAATTAAAGATTTAAAAAAAAATGAAGAAAAACATTTCATTTCTTTACAAGAGCTTTAAAATTTTTTTAAACAAAATTACTGTATTTCTATATTCAATATTAATTCATGTCTAGCAGGTAATTATTTATTTATTATCTGTAAGCAATTGAAATGTCATTTTCCAAGCTATGACTTCGAAATCTGCGCGTCATTGTTGGAAGAAAAGTAAACGGTATCCAGCAGGACTTTTTTCAACAAAACTCCTGATCCTTATCGGAAGGTGAATAAGGGCTACTTAAGTATGTTTGCGTACGCAAAGCGATTCGTCAACTCTGAATCAGCCCCCAGAAGAGAAACAAACCTCGAGGTCAATGATCTCACGTGGATTCGGCGCGCGGGGCAGCTCCTTGACATCGTCGACAATCGGCACGCCATCCTTCTTCACCTCCGCCTCGATGTACCTCAGCTTCCTCTCCATCTCGTCGCATCGTCGCACCTCGTTTACGAACTTTCGCTGGAAGTAGTTCACGTCTATGTTGAGCTGCAAAATAATACGAGTTACGTAAATAGCGAGTCAGCCCCCGTGATCGTCCCGATGCGCTGGCCGTGAACTTACGTCGCGAAATTGAACGGTGCCGGTCTCGCCCAGCTCCGAGACCGAGAGATAGGCCGCCTCCGGCTGAATAAACAGCTGGCACAGGGCCATCTCCTCGCTCCTGAACATCGCCCCCATCTTCAGAGGACGTAGGTCTCCCTCGGCTTCAAACTCTCAACCCTGCAACACGAAGGAAAGACGAGATTCATGTGTGTGCTTGCTGTAATCTTTTTTCGCCTGGGTGGAAGATGTTGGAACGGAAATTTCGAACGTATCCGCTTTTCCCCGAACTTTATGAGGATCGATTGAATTCGCGACCTCGTAAAAATGTGCGAATCTAATTTTAAGGAAAGCTTTTACACTGCGACGTTGAATTGATTCGTTCTCTGATTTATTAGATGATTTTATGTAATCCGATTTAGTAGAAATAGATTTGGATATGTTTCAAAATGTAGTCCTAATTGCTCGCTGAAGGAATGTCCGATCGGTATATTTGGAACAATTTATCCGTTTAATCTAAGGTGAGGAAGAAAATAATAGTCGTTGCTGCTTAAGCGACGAATTAAAAAAGTTTTCATGCAAATAAGAAAAAAAACTGAATAAACTTGTAAATTAAAAATACCTTCCTGGTAAAACTCATCATTGATTCATTAATCATTACTTTTTTATGTACAGAGAGCACTAAAAAGTACAGAGCTACTCTTTGAAACAGACTTAAAAACGTCTTTTCTTACGGGCATCACAAATCATGCAATTGTAAGAGCAATAACAATTTAGTCTCGGTCACGCGGTTCTTGCTCAGCGTATGTCACATTAAATTATACAGTAGTGCATCATGTCTCACCCTTTGAATAATTATATTTTTTTTTCGTGGATAATCATTGTTATTGTGAACTTTGACTTATATCGACACTTACAGAAATGAAATGTAATATAGTTTTCCTTTATTTTGCTTTATTTCACTAGGAATTTATGTTTTGAAAGCAACGGAGGGACTATCTAATCTTGCAGAATATTTGATAACAATAGCAGTAGTATAAAACTAATCTTTTTGAAATAATAAGGCATCATTTTTTTCTGTTGAAGATTTGTACTGTGATTATCGTACTGATTTTACGATAACAAAACTCGTAATTCAGAACAAACGATTAAAGAATTCATTACGTGCAACAATAAGAAGTATATTATTGTTTGTTTAAAACTTTCAGTGAAGTTTTATTGACACTTTATTTCGTAACCGTAATTATTTAATCTTGTTTTCTAATTAAGCCGAAAAATTACTTAATGTTATCCATTTTCCAAACGAAATACTTTTGTCCTCTACCATTCGACGATTTCCTTTTTATAAAAACTTCGCAAGATTAACCATTAACTATGCAAAAGCTCAAGTGAATATTAAAATAAAAAAATAATACATGATTTATTACGGAAACATTTCCCACACTACAGGTGAAACAATAACTATTAATCTATTGAAATCTAATCTCATAAAAAAATATCCAGTTACCCACTTAATTAAAAGCAATCAAAAGACAATTAAAAAGGCTGTCAGTAAAAAATCAATTCAAACAATATTGCAAAATTAAAAATCAACATTAAAGTCTCTAAAGAGAACGTAACTTGGAGATTAATTTAATAATGACGTGACAAAACCCCATTGAGCGAGAAAGGGGCAAAACTTCACCCAGATGATTTATCATCCAGATCTAACATTTTAAAACCTTCATTAGGGCAGATAATCAAATGAGCATCGACGGGGAGCCAGCCCCACGCGAGCATCTCGTGCGACGCGAGCTCGTAAAAGAGCGGAGGCGTCGTCACATGACCAGCTGACATTACATCCGCCGCGCAAACCGTAAGGCGACCGACGAGTCACGCGGTGGCGGCGCGCGCGCGCAGCAGTGATTCTGCACCCTTCCCTCCGCGGTTCGACGAGACAAATTCGTGGGAAATCGATTGGCCAGTTTGCGAATTTTTCTTGGCCACGAGGAATAGGACTGAGAAAAATTTGCGAATTTTTTAGGCACCTTTGCGAATCGCGAGAGGCGCGGATTGCGTTACATAAATCATATCGCCGGCGGAGACTTGTCTTATCTCGGTGCGATCTAACCGCGATAAGGGGACCGAGGCTTGAAATTTACATTGGTGACGGTAAACAAGGGAATTAAAAGCGAAGGAAATGTGTATAGTGCTTTGATCGCCCGCGAAGAATTTTTCACGCTGAGACAATTTTTTTTCTTATAAATTGCTCGGGGGATCGGGGTTAATTATTAATTAAAATTGCAGATCCTTTTAATTCTTTTAGGCGCGGTATGTTTGAATTTTTTTAAATGTTTCTTTTATTAGTCTGAATGTTCACTTATTTATTTAGTTATTATGTTTGTAAAATCAAGAAGAAATTACAAACATTTTTCAGATTTTTTTTCAATCTAATCTACTGTTGCATTAGTTGTTATCAGAAAATAAGTATACTGTTCAAATCTGTTAAAATCGCATTTTATAATCTTAATCGCGTACTACACTCAATAGTTTTTCATACTCTAATAAAACAATTGACAAATGGTTTGTGGTGATAAACAATTAAAATATTTAACGATGCTATCAGAGCTAAATTATTTCATCACTTAGTCAGTGGAAACTTTATCTAATTTTAACCGCCTTAACGGTATCTCCTAGATATCTCCATATCAAATTCAAGTGAGATTGTATATGCGCCTCACGTGTTCGGCACCACCTACCATCAAAACCACGATTACTTCTAATTAGCTGCTTATAGGGCATTAGTAAACGGTCCTATAGTATTACTTCTATTTTGCATAAGTACCATTGATCGAAATGCAATTCACGAACTGTAATTTATCAAGTTTCTATAAGATCACGATATATTAATAGGCAATTAAAAATTATAAGTCCCTTTTTTTTAGCGTTTGCTGAATCGATTTTTGTACGAAAATCAATTCAAAAACACAGATAGTGTAATTAAAACTAAAAATCAATCTATTTGATTTTCTCAACAACGCAATAGATTCTCAACCGCACTGATATTTCTCGTTTAAATATCACTCTCAAAATTGAATTTCATTCTAAACTTAAAAAAAAACACATCAAAAAGATAACGTATAACAAACGATTTTAGTATAATGACAATAAAAAAAAGGAAAAGAATATCAACACTGTGACACTGTCGAGCCAATTGAAACGCAAATTAAAAGTCAATCCGCACACGTAGCAAGGACTCACGTGTTGCGTGGAGGCGCGATGCTTGCGGATGATATCGGCGGGCAGCGAAGCAACTCGCCGTCCGGGCTTAGAACTCCAACTGAGCCGCGGCGCTCTCACCTGGCCGAGGAGGCATCGCGGCTAATCTCGAGGCGCGGAGACGCTGACGTATCTGCCAGTGTCTTTCTTTCTCCCTCTCCTCTCCTTGCAGAGATAAAGAGAGGCCCCCCTCTCCCTCGCGCTTATCGCGACGCGCCTGCAGTGCGGATGAAGCTTTTCTGACTCAAAAACGATTGCCCGATGGTCGCGACTCTAGAAAGCCTCGAAAAAAATGAAGTCGCGAGTGGATCGTTTGCTTATGTAAAAGTGCAAACATTTCTTTTACATTGTTTCTTTCTTTGGTGAATTTTTTTTGCTCTGGTTATCGTTTGTATATTCAAATTTGATGATGGACGTAAGGCGCACGAGATTTTCGGAATCTTGGCGGATTATCGATTACTTGTACCGTCCATTTATTAATAAGCCGTTACGGAAGCCATGCGTTATATGCTACGGTGGCCTTCAAGGACCTGCGTCAGCTATGCTTGCAAATACGTTGTATCTGCAAAGTTTCGCTCTTTCTTTTCAATTTTTATACGTAACTCTATGTACTCAACTTGATTAAAGTTGTCTTTTTCTCAGAATGACAATAAATAAACAAATCTCTTTGGTTTTTTAATTTTTCGATTTCACTATTGTTTTAATGTACACCTACTTTGAGGTAGATACAGACATTTTTTTACACGAGTGCAAAATTCAAGTATTTGAATTTTGATATGATCTTGTTCCTTTTTCTCATTGTAGCATTAACCTCGTAACATCCTTTCATTAAACCTTTCTCGGTGAATGATGCCGATAATGATAGCAAATTTGCCCGTTACACTTTGTTCGCTTTCCGCCACTATCTGACATCAATTGTCAACAGCACAAAACTCGTGTTTACGCACATGAACTAAAATAAAATGAAAATGAATCATATTGCTACAATGCGAACATTTTCGAGCTTATTCCTGACAATTGTTCTCGTCGTTTTCCTTCATAACGTTATCTCCAGTGCCATCGGAGATTATGCAAACGTGCATTATTTACTGGATGGAGATTGCAGTAATATAGTCACTATTTTATCATTTTAATTTTAGCATTCAATTATTTTATGATTTCTGTTAATTATCGTTTAAATATTAGAGGATTTGTTTAAGCTTTTGATATAATTAATTTTTAATTGATTGCCACCAAGTTTTTTATGATTTGTTAACCATATTTTTTAGACAACAATTGATGATGAGGATTTCGAGCAAATTAATTTTATTTTTTTGCGATTTATTATTATTGGTGCTATTTGTTTTACTTATGTTTCTTTGCTAAAAGTAATTTTACTGATAATTACTGACGAATAATTAGTTTTTTTATTTCAGTTAACAAATTGGAAAGTTATTTGGATTAAAGAAATAAGAGAAAACATACACATGTACACAACTTTCTACACTAACTTGTAAACGCGAAAAAAGAAAAGTTTGATTAAAGAACTCGATTAATTAGCTGCATACAATGTAATTTTTTACGAAGCACACTTGAACAAGTGGCTAGCAATCGATTTATCAGGCGCAATCTGCAAATAATTTCCGGTGGTGATAACAGTATAAATCCACCTTTAAAATTTAAAAAAATTTACCGCGATGAAACGATAAATAATTCTGCATGTGACATATTTGTTAAAAGAAAAAATGCGCAAATGAGAGAGTATAACGTAACTCAACATGACGGTACAATAAAAATCGGATTTCTTTTTATTGCCGAACAAAAAAAATGCGAGGAATTCTTAAGGTATTATCAGGTGCCCAAAGCAGCAAGTGAATTTGCTTCACCGACCTCGTTCTCGGGGCACCCGATAAGACGAACAATCTCGCCTCCGTGATAAAGCTGTGCACCAGTGAACCAGTGCAATATTGCATGCGTGCGTATGGCCGTTGCGTCCTTTGCGGATATAGGTACGCGTCCGATCGCTGCGTATGAAAGTGAAGATTGAAATGAAATGAAATGAGAGTAGATTTTCAACGATAGCGATGTGCATCCATAATGCATTTGATCATTGGACTATATATATATTCCGAATTCTATAAGAGATGAGCTGCAATTGTAGCTTTTATAAAGAGGAAAAAAATTGATGTAAATGCTTTTTCGAATTTGGAATGTAAAACTTTTAATAAAAGATAAAGAAATTATTTTAAATGGATTTAACATAAAATAATTTATTTGGGCATTACTAGCCTGCGCACTATAAAATGATGACAAATGAGGGCTCCTAATTCTATTACGAGCCGCGTTATCATTTGATTAGCAGATGTCCTTTAATTTAATTTAATGTTTTGAAACTGTGTAAACTCACGTGAAGGTTTATTACTTTAATAAAACCAGCGCAATTAATCTTTATTTCGGGATTATTTTCTTGACAAACTAACGCGTAAATTTTTTAGATTTTAGTATTATCATAAATTTTGATAACACTAATTTATTACTATTGATTTTATCAGATTTTATTAAATCTTCTTTATAATACTTTCAAGGTAGCATAGATGGGTCATCAACTTTTATAAATTTTAAATTTTAATTTTATATAAATTAAATTTTAAGACTAAAATTTTAAAATTCATATTTTACATGTGAGGTTTATTTCGATTCAAAGAATTAAAAAAGCAAATGTTTCATATTTTATTGTTATGTCTAAAATATACAATATTGTAATTATTCATAAATATGCAATAATAACTAAACAATCCAAAGCAGTAACAATCTATTTACTTTATTTCAGTTATTTAGTTAATATAAAAAAATATGTTTCTATTTAATGTATACATTAAAAATGAAAAACTTAACAGTATTGCAATAACTTAAAATAACTATTGATAAAATAGTAAGAGGGCCTTCTGTTTTATTGCCTCGTCAGTTCTCCCAGAAACCGCAAGATGGCCACGGTCTCTGTTCCCGGCGCGTACACGAAACTGCACGTCGCGGTTATAAAGAGGCAGACGAGCGCGTGCAACTCCGACATCCTTGTCTAGCGGGAGCATAGTATTCAATGATCGTATAGTGAGGGTACTGATGCTGAAGCCCATTGACAAAATTTAACCCGCATCCACGAGAAACGCTTAGTGCACCTCTCGTTGAGATGCAATTTTTGGAAAGCCTCTTTACTTAATAAGAGGCTAATTCATTAACGTGCATATACAACTAACGTAGTAACGTGACTCGGTTGCAACTTGCAAGGTGTGCATATCGAGTAATCGGCCTCTTGGGGTGAATGAACTATTATTACGTTATAATTGAATGTATTTATTTAGTAAGAAAAGAGATAAAATTATTGATTCAAGTGAACATAACAAGTTTGTAATACAATATGTAAATAAAGAAATTTACTTAAATGTTTATTGAATCCATAAAATACACCACAGTATTTTATTATTTTTTGTTTCTATCAAATAAATATTATTCCCCTCAAATGTTTACTCAACTAAATTAATTTATAAATTTAAAGAATGAATAAATAAAACAAAGAAAAATAATTAAAATACGCCAATTAAAAAAATTCACTTATACATATTTTCTTTTATTATACCAATGCAGCTGCCATATTTTCGTTATCAAATCACCGGAATTATTAACGATCAAAACTCTACGACACATGTCACACATCAGACACGATCTCACACTAAATTACCAATTGAAACAGTGAAAAGCAGACGCGTTTTAATGGGTTGCCAGTATTCATCACTGGAAAACGCGACGCCTCGCTCGCGACGCCAATGAAATTCACTTACTACTCGTGCCGGCGGCAAATTTGTTCTCCGACTGTTCTCGATCGATGAGGTTTAGTTCGTTGACGTCTCCGCGGGAGCAGCGGCAGGCCGCGAGTGATGCAGCGCCCGTACTGTCGCCGCGCGCGCGGGCAACGAGAGGAGAAAAAAAAGCGCGCTCCTTACGGCGACGCGCCGGTATACACTGCGACGAGTGCCATTGCGCAACGGAGAAGAAACGACCGGCGGGCGCACCCCTCTCCCTCTCTCCTTTTTTTTTCTCACATTTTACTCGGCACGCATGCGAGTTCGGTTCAAAGAAGCTTTTATACCCGACTGGAAATTAAATAGACTCGAACGAGACGTCGGCGGAAGCCTACTAGGCGTCCTATAAAAGCTGCGTGCGCGCGTAAATATTCTTTTCGTCGGGACAAAGTTTGCTTTTCATCATTTCGCTCTATAATAAATCGATTGAAAAAGAATTTTATAGGCCCATAGGGCTTTGTTCGATTCCTGCAAATTGGAGTACACGCGGTTTTTTTATTCGAATAAAAAAATGATACAGTATGCAGTGATTTAAAAAAGGGGAGAGGGTTACGTGATAACCGAGAAAAACACGACGATATCCGGTATTCTAGGCATCCGAAAAATAGCCGGTGCAAGCACTGACGTAACCAATAATAAACGCGTCACATTGTACGCTGACTGCGGCGAGATGTGGGTCGCCGGTCTAGTTACTAATTTGCAGTTTCTGCCGGTCCTTACGCACATTCGTTTTTCGTTATTTAGCGTCGAGTCAGGCGCTATCGCGCGCACCTCACCTCCCCCCCTCGGAAATGAAGCTATTCGTGTCCTGCGGTGGTATACATTTTTTTATTTATTATTAACCGTAACTCGATAATTTGGGAGGACGTACTTTTTTGTGGTAATTACGGCACTGGGCGATTTGATTTTAGTGGTATGTAGCTATATGCTTTATGTTTTGAAATTTGTGAAATGCAAACAAATATTAAGACTAATTTGTTTGTATAGTCTTTATAAATTATCAGGCTTAGGATAATCGCTGCTTCTTCGTCCAAGGAAATTACTTAAATATCGTGAATTTATTACTCTACTGCATAATTTGAATATATCATGTATATGTCATTTTCAACATTATTATCAGCCTTAGTTTAGAGTTTTTAGCTCTTTGAGATGTTTTCTTTTTTGAATAATATTTTTTGCCGAAATAATTTTGACTCGATAGCTGTCACAAATATTTTTGGAAGTTTAAGTAATGCCAAGTTCAACAGCCCGCGATTAACCTACCAACTTCGTTAAACGATTTACAAATTTCATAATCACAAATACCATAAAATCCTAATAATCTTAATGAATTTATTGTTCCAAAAGGAGCTTTGAACGTATGAAGTTCAAGAGATGAAGATAATGACATCTTTGCGTTGAAAATATAACAGGGTAATTAATACGATTTATTCGAAGCAGAACACGTGTATACAAAATTACAATAGAACCTAGTAGGAGTTATACAGCCAAGTGCAGTTTGCGTTAAGCCTGGCAGCATTTAAATAATGCCACAGTCGAGACTTCTTCAATGTATAATAAGTACATTTAAAAAAATTACAGTACGACAATTATGTAAAGACCGTGGCATATAAAGTTAACAAATGGTTACGTAATCCTTTTGTTTCTTCTTTCTAAAATTGACAAAATGGAAATATATAATTTAAGTACACTAGACAGATTTTAGATAGCACACTATCTATTCTTTTATGTTGAACTTTTCCTCTGTGAAATTACACGCTAATTTACGATTTTTTTTCATTTTAAATTTGTGATAGAACGTTTATCTTCAACTTATTTAATACATTTTTATTTAAGCAATAAATTTAAATCTTTACAATGTTACAAATTTTTTTACAAGGCCTACTACAGTTGCAATCAACCGCATTTTCAAAATCGAAAGCCACGAATACGCGAAATGCATTTTCAATTTGATGCATTTTAAAAGAAGACAAAATAAAAAGCCGCACAGTATACCTTCGAGCCCAGTGAGTACGTGACCCGAGAGGACACGAGGCAGTCTCGGCTCTCATTTTCTCGTTTCCGTGGAGATACTTTGCGCCTTAATGGGCGTTTTACGGGTGAAGTGCAACGCGAGAAACGCACAACTAGAGAGTTAAAAGTAAAATATAAAGTAGCAAGAAATACGCCAGGGCAGAGATAATTTATGAACCTTTACACCTTCCCTCCGGGGAAATGTTCAAGAATTAAATTAGTCCGCAGGACTTGAGCCGACAAACTGTGATATCGATCACGGGGCGTTCGCGAAGGACGCGGCACAGTTATTGCGACCGGTAATTGCAGGATAGCAATGGAGGAGCGATCTTTTTAAAAAGGAACGATGAATAATTTAGAATGCGTCGAAACGTAAGATATATTTGCACTCAATTCTAGGTTCTGATTTGGAAGCAATACATTTTTTGAACGGTCATCATTTATTTTTATGTGTACTAAAAATAAAAATTTGTTAAGGTCGATAAAATTGTAATTGGAAGCGTCTTAATAACAATTGGAAAGTAGTGCGATTTTTTGAGGCATTACGTACAGGAACTTATAAACTGAACAATTCGCAAAATGGTAATAGTCCACTATTTAGTCGGTTGAATTTGGAAAATAATTAGATTATTAATTCGGTGCAGTGAGTGGAAAGCTAGTAAAATGAGCAAGCGATAAGGATGAAGAGAATCATGCATTAAGAGAGTAAAGCGGAAGGTTTACTCTCTTTACCTGAGGGAATTATCGGCAAACTTAAAAGTACCCTCCAACCCAATTGACGTTTTTAATCATCCTGACTTTCAAGTTCCTATTTTAAGCGAGGGCCTAAACCGTCTCAATTTAAAACAAGACTGTCAATCGACTCTAAAAACGACGTGACAATAATAAAAGAATTCCCACAACGTAATTCCATCGATCATAATCCCGCATCACGTGCCCACATCCATCCACATCTTCATTCGAGCAATCTTGTCGGAGAATCTATTAAACAATCTATCACTTGAAAATTCTCGGGAACCGTGTCACACTAAAGTTTCCAACTGAAAAATGTACGAGCGTCGTCAAACATTTGTTTAGTTCAACAATTTCGCGGTTACGCAAATACGTGTCGAAAATGTTGTTATATCACTAAAATTTATTGTTTGTTTACACTAAAATGTATTGTTTCTTATATCACTGTATAGTCGCTAGCTACATATAGAAATTTTCGCCCGAGAGAAGTTCTAAACGAGGTTCCTCTCGCTCATTTGCCGCGACGACTCGACGCGCTATCACGGAGAAACGCGAGCAACGACAGCCTCCCGTCCCACGCCTAAACATCGAGAACCTTGGACGCCAATCAGCTACTGAGTGACCCTAATAACGGAGAGCCGTCGAGTCGTCGTCACGCGCTTCCTTCCCTGTAGACCGGCATATCTTATCTCTATCTTCTTGCTCTGCGGTGAAAACGTACTGAAATATCCACTGTTAATTTTTAAGTTGAAATTTTTCACTGAAGCGTTTCGATATGTAGCGTACACTTCTTTCGTCAAATTTAGATGTTTAAAAAATCTATTTTAAATGAATGGCTAAAAGATTATACGTTTTGTAATTTTTAATAGGTATGCAATATTATTTGCGTTTATTTCAGTAGGTATTGTTAGCAGGATTCGTCAAATCGAACGAGTTTATGCTCGTATGTGTTGCTTGAACGCAATTATCATCGAAATCATTCTATCGATGATGAATTGTAGCGGTCAATGCTCGGTCAATTGAAATTAATTGAAACTGAGTACACAAACATTATTTGTTATATGGAGTGGAAAAGTTTTCTGTCGCTCCAAAATATACTCAATTACAAAGTGCGCATCATTTCAAACGAATAATATTTTTTCCAGTTACCTATACAAAAAATTGTCACTGAAAGAAACGTAAAGACTGTAGTGATCATTTAATGCATTAACAAAATATAACCTTGTTTTTAAGGTTTGTGGTATAGTTTATTTAAGAGAAAAAGCTGTCTTCGAGCGCATCAAATCCCAAATTGAAAGCAACGTCGCTGTATACCCGTCGGAGGTCCGTGTCATGGCATACACGCGAATTAGCTTGGCGCTAGCCTCGAGGCAGATGGCCTCGCCTCTATAGTAGGAACCGCTGTGCACGCTCTCGCGACAATGCCGGCACTCCGGGAGTAAACCGGGCAATCTGCCGCAAAATTAACGAAACGCTGCCTTGCAAGCTCCCCCGACCGGTCGCAAGTTTCTCGCTCCACGGGCAAACCCATTTGAACTTAATGGAGTGTGTTTGACTTTATATGCGTAAAGTTGGTTGAGAAAATTGAAAATTTTCAAGTGAAGTCAAGACTAAGTTTTTATTTATTCAATTATTTACTAGTTTCCATGGAAAGGGTCTAAACTACTTAGAGTATTCGGGCCGGCCGTAGAAGTTGAGAAAACGAAGCCGCGCGATGAAACACTAACACTATAGTAGTGCCGGGTTGGGTGAGTGCCTAAGCAGAAAAGGGGTTGCCGTTTTAATTCTCATGGTGACGCACGAGAGCTCGAGGCCCTAAAGTTAATAAAGCTCTTACAGCTAAAAAAAATTAAACAACTGAAAGTAAATCTACACCTCCAGCTTGCATCTAGAATAACTAGTCAAATATCCGATAGCGTCAAGATCACTGCGTAAAAGTCACTTATACTCCATCCAACTTTTCTAATCTACTTGCATTACTTATTGTCCCGTGCGATCCTGTGACATTTGCCGCCGCGCAGCCTCGGTAATGATCGCCACCCCGCCGCCGTTAATGATCGTCGTCATCGCGCTAAAAAAGCCACTTTCCGACGCGCCGCGAGCGCCGAAATAACGGTCGCATCGTAAAATAAGTTTCCGTCGATCGATCGGCCTAACAGTCGGCGCGTCCCACGCCCGCGGCCGGACCCTGGCTGCCTGCCGCGTACAAAAATACCCAGCCGCGCTCGATATAGGATCGAAGAACATCGCCACGCGCTATTTCCGGTCGGTCGCGGAAGCTCCGCCTCCATCCCTTTGTTTTCCCTCTTTTACGGCTTCGGCCGCTCGCTTTATTATGCCCGCGGCCGCATTGCACAACGGACCGGCGCTGCCTACCGGCCTCTCGTGTGTGAACTTCACGCGCGCTGCTGCCACAATTTGCTCTTACTCCGAGCGGAAGCGGGTTAGGGACGAGCCTCTCCTGTCGAGAAGGAAAATACTCATTTTCCTGTATAAATATATCACAGTGTAACCGAATACAGGAGATTTGGCGGAATTTTTACACACTGAACAAATTTACTTCATTTGCTCTATAAATTTAATTCAGTGATAAGTCCGCAACTGATCCGAAAAAAGTGTATATACACTGCAAAATTAGTGACTATTCACT
>UXGC01000489.1:0-14660 GCA_900480045.1 Eurytoma adleriae
CTTAACCCTATATAGCCATTCCAATTTATGAAAACTACAGTTACTGAATGGAAATCGAAAATAGATTGATAACATTTAAATCTATAGATTCTAATGCTCAATTAAAAGAGTAAGATCCTTCCACAATATTAAATAGATACCCACTATAAATTTATTTATGCAAATGTAAAACATATTTTCCATTGCAGCTGAAATTCGCACACAACAAAAACAGTTTCATCGAGCTAATAAACATTTACTTGTGCAAAACAGCTGTATAAATTCATTGGGGATTACAGAAGCTTTCCAGTGGCAATAGATTCTTTAGTTCAGTCTGAAAATCAACAATTTGCTTGCAAGATGTCCCTTAAAATCTTTTTCTTATTGGCGGTGTGCTTCGCTTTCTTTTATATGAGCGCAGATAGTAAATATGGTAAGATACGTACATATCCGTTTGATTACTGCAATATCACGAATGTTTGTTAACATACTTTATTCAATGTTAAATATTAATACGAAATCAATGCCCAAAAGTTTTTCAGTAAGATATTTTTTTAAAAGAATTCGCGGATAAAAAAATTTTTAATTAATTTACAAATATAATGTTGAGTATTTAACGCAAATTAGAAGAAACAATATTTTTATGAACTACTTCAAGTTCATAATGAATTTTACAGCTGGTAAAAAATGCGTGCATATGAAATCCTACAATGTCGGTTGCAACACCTGCTTCTGTACTGGTAATAGCAAAGAGGACGGCGTTTGGGAACCAGTGATCAGGTGTACAATGATGGCTTGCCCTGATAAATTTATGACCCGAGACCCACCAGCTGACTTTTGGGAAAAATAATGTATGCTCACTTTCACAATCTGCACCTATACTGAAAATTATATACTAAAAATTATATTATTTATAATTAAACTGTGCTTAACGTCTAAAATGTGAACTTCAATGATTACTTTAACCCATTTACAACCATTCTCAGGTATGAAATGCAAAATTTTAATTCTTCAAGGTAAATTGACTGACAACAGATCATAAATATTATAGATATTATAGCACCCGCATTATTTTATAATTGCTTATACTGGTTTTTCGAAATAAGAATTAAATCATTTCTGACGCAATCACGCAATGGCAAAAACCATTTGCTTAGAAAATACCTATATAAAGGCTTCAAGCTAGCATATACCGTCAGTATTTTTTACGCAATAAAATCTGAAAATCCGTATTGTCTCGTCTGCAAAATGTTTCTTAAAATCCAGTTTTTGTTGCTGCTGTGTTTCGCTGCCAGCATCTTTTACGCGAGTGCAGCAGGAAAATACGGTACGTTACTTTTGAATTCATTTAAAATTCAGAAATTTGTAAATTATTGTTTTAATTAATAAATTAATGATGATACTTTTCAATAAGACATTATTTTTTATAGAAGTTCTCTTACTGGAAATTGTGCAGTAATTGTTTAGTTTTTTTGAATTTTTATACCCTAGTTTATAAATTACTTATTTAATGATCAGTGGAATCAAATTTTGACACTAAAATAGAGTCATATCACAATGATAAAAAGAACTTAGACTGTCTCTCAATTCTCTTTTTTTATCAAACCCTTTAACAACATAACCCTTGCTGTAAAGTGAAACATGAATTATTAAAAAGAATTTTTATGATTTAAAACTGCCCTACAAAAGAAAAATGGTTTGATAAATCGCTTAACTTACTTTTAAAAAAATCATTACAGAAGGTAAAAAATGTATACCGAAGAAATACTACTTTGATGGTTGTAACGGCTGTTCCTGTTATGGTAATCGCCTGAACGAGAGAGGCCTTTGGGAACCTAGCATAGGTTGCACAGTGATGGCTTGTATTCCACCCAATAAAGCTCAAGAACCACCAGCTGATTTTTGGGAGCAGTAACTTTATCTTATTTCCGAAAAGTATTGTTTGATTTGCTTAAGTATGCCAACAATTACATACCAGATTTCATATTTTTACCTTCAACAGCATTTAAAAAATTACATTTTAACTACGATAGCTAGAAAACTGTAATATTAATGAATAACAATACTGATTTACAATACGAAATGACTTACTGTATTCTAGAATCGACCACTAGCTAATGACAGGTTCACTACTGCAGCTGGCACTAAGCATCGTAGATCCTTTGCCCAATAAAGATTTATTTAATTATATCTGGAACATGACCTACTATTATTATTTTAACCCTACCAACTATCCATTATGCGATATTTCTAATTACTGTATTGAAATCGAAATCAGGTTGAAAGTTTCAAATTCTGCGGGTAGGATAGAGAAACCTGTCTTGTCGAAGAATTACGTTGTACATTAGAAATCAATACTTCTTAAAGATGTCTATATTTAAGCTACGTATAACAGAGCATCTTATTGTATGACATCTGGATTATCATATCTAAATAACTGGAAATGCAGTCGCACAAATAGAAGCTGTGGTTTTCTCGAAATATGCTTATTAATCGATTAGTATAACGTGCAGGAAAATCCGCTTGCGCAAGGCAGTGCGTATATGCCGCGCTACATAAATATGCCGCTGATTTCTCAAGTGATCAGACATCGTCTCTAAGTTCTCTAGTGAAGAACAAGAAAAGATATTCTATTGTTTGCACGATGTCGTACAAGATCTTTATTTTGTTGCTCGTGTGCTTCCTTCTCAGTTTCTCCCATGCCAACGGAGAAGCATACGGTTAGTAATGCTTTTATTTAATTAAATTTAACGCATATTTTTTGGAAATTCTTTTACAGAATTGGAAAATGATTATTTATTATTCCGATAATTCATTATATAAGACTTTGCTCTACCTTGATGACAAAGAAAATAAAGTTCAAATAAAATTTTTGCTACAGTATTTTACAAGTTTAATGTCGATAATTTTATTTCGCTCGAGCCACGCTAATAATATTTTGATGTTTGACAAGGAGCGTTAAATCATATCGGATTTTTAAAACAAAAAATATTTTACAGAAGGGAGAAAATGCGTTGAGAAGAAACAATATCGAAACAACTGCAACATCTGTTTCTGTTCTGGCAATCGCAAAAATGATGAAGGAGCTTGGGAACCAATTATAGGATGCACGTTGATGGCTTGCCTGGAAAGTAAGCCAGACATTGCGTTTCCACCACCTGATTTTTGGGAGCCAAATAATTAAAAATTAATTTTCTTAATTAATTTTTTTTATTCAAAGATTGCTTATGCTAATCACGATTGAATTTTTGGCACAAAATAGAAATGTATTTACATCTGTTTTAATTGATTCATACTGGTTTAATCGTTTAGTAATTCTTTCATCCATAATCCTCGTGCATGATTTTTCTATGTAGTTTTAGTCACTATAACATCGTTTTATTTGCGCTCTGTAATTGACCGTAAGCTGTAAACTATATAAAATGTAACAAGATCGTAATAAAATCCATTAACACATACCCTTACTTTTTTAGATTATTGTTAGAGGAAAAAAAAGTAAAAACTGACCCAAGTAAAAAATTTTATATAAATTTT
The DNA here is from genome assembly GCA_900480045.1 of Eurytoma adleriae. NCBI lineage: Eukaryota > Metazoa > Arthropoda > Insecta > Hymenoptera > Eurytomidae > Eurytoma > Eurytoma adleriae. The sequence goes on from UXGC01000489.1 coordinate 3,514, forward strand.
GTACAATTTTGTAAATTATATGTAGTCAAATATAAACTTTGTATAATAAACAGATTTAATGATACAAAATGAAAAATCTCTGGCGAGAAAAGATAAGAAATTTGCAATACTTATCTATAACTTTTTTTCTTGACCGATTGAATTGCATAATTGTTACTGGTAGAATTCGAGAATTCGAGATTGAACGGGAGTGCAATTTCGTAAACAATCCGCAAGATAAATACGCTGCGCGAGTTTGGAAAAGCCAAAACTTGACCGACCAAGGTTGAGGAAGAGTCTGAGCCGTCTGAAGTCGTGAGGGCTTCCTTTCTTGAAGGTAAACTTCTAATAATTATTTAAATTAAAATCGCGACTAAAGCAGGGTCAGACTGTACTGATGAGTCCAAATAGGGCTGACCTGGGTTGAAACGTGCCTTTGGTGTAAATTATAAAAATTATTCCAAATTTGTGTTACAAATAATTTCAACCTTCAAAAAAAGTACAAGGTACAAATGCGGCTAAAAATTTTATACTTGTCACACTACTTTGAAACATTGATACTGGAATTTGCTTTCTAAGATGTTTAGAAATACATCTAGAAACAATACTTAATCCGTAGACTATATCCGACTTAAGTCACCAAATTTACTTTTAATAATAAAATAAAAAAACAAAACAATTTATAACGTTTAAAAAATAACTATCTGGTTTTAAACGTTTTCCGCGTTCTGTCTAGAATCCCGGAATTGCAAAAACTGCTTGCGCAGATGCTACGAGTTTTATTTACCGAAAATAATTATCATGAAGCTTGCGCGAATAAATGAATAATAAAATCCTCCAGCTTACGTAAGAAAGTGGCTGTATAAAAGCGCCGTGTGGATTCTGCGATTTATCACTTATCGCGGCTATCTTCTCCAGCACAGGCTGCCTATCTGCAATCTGCAATTTACACAATGTCGTTCAAAATTGTCTTCTTCTTGCTGGCGTGCTTCGCCGTCAATCTTCTTTTTGTAGACGCAACAAAGTGGGGTGAGTTAATTTTTTAAAATAGATTTTTTATTAAACGCTTTAAGTCGCGTTTGATTATTTTTTTTTTCATTCTTTTCCTTATAATACTAGTTATTACAAGTGTTGACATTGAAGTGTCTTCTTTTAGCTAATTTTAGATTTTATTATATTAATTATTTTATCGAGATTCTCACTATTCTAAATTTGTAAATAAAAGTAAAATTTCTTTAAGAACCGTTTTTTAGCCAGATGTAGAATTAAAAAATATACCGTTTTGAAAAATATAATGTGTTACAGAAGGTAAAAAATGCATCCAAGGCAAAAACTACAATGACGGTTGCAACGGTTGTTTCTGCGCTAACAATCTCCAGAACGAGAAAGGCATTTGGGAACCAATTATAGCGTGCACACTGAAGGCTTGCACGAACCCTGACGGTTCTATAGTGAGAGCTCAAGATCCACCAGCCGACTTCTGGGAGCAATAATTCTTTTTTAATTTCTGAAGCCAAACTATTTTAAAAAGTTTTGTAAATTTCTTTAAAAATGAACATATTTATTATAATTAAATTAAATTTTTAAATTTTTACATATTTTTGCATTTTTTACACCATTATAGTCCCGTGCTTCCCCGTTCATTTAGTAAATGCTAATCAAGTAGGCTCTCGAAAATGCAGCCTCAGTTTCATAAAAACTCCGCCTTAATAAAAGCGGCGCTCTGGTAAAATGAATAAATTTTCTTTTTCAACGAATAAATAAAAAAGAAAAATTAGTTCCTTAGCTAATAATGGAATGAAGATTTCTCGTTCGATTAACTAATTCACATATTCGACGTAAAAATTGAATCTGCTAAATGAGCATGTGCACAGTATTTTTCCAGAGATTACGGTCACAGCTATACGTCAATTAATTCGATCAGTATTACCAATTATAACTCGAAAATATGAATTGAATTTAACGCTAAGTTACTTCAAGTAAAAATAAAAATAATTCATGTATTTATAAATTGTATAATATAAAAGATGTTTTAAATCGTAAAGACCAATCTAATTTGTCCAGAATTTTATCTTACCTTATTTATCAAAAATAATTGTTATCAAGCTTAAGTATGAATAAATGAATAATTAAATTTCTACTTATGCAAGGCAATAGTTCTATAAATGCTCCGTAGATTCCGCGAGCAATCGCATACCGTCAATAGTGATTCTAGTAAAGGTTGCATATAAATATATTTGCGCGATGTCGTTCAAAATTTTATTCTTGTTCATGGTGTTCTTCGTTATCAACCTTATTTACGTGAACGCTGCGAAATACGGTTAGTAATTACTTCATTTAATTATAATGTAAAGATTTCTTATGGAATATTTTCTATTTCTGATATATAAAAAACAATTAAGGATTCATTTATACTATTTTATTTAATAATTTTTGTGTGATAAGCATTTGCACGGTTTAAATAAAATTTTTAAAAGAGACTTGCCTGCATGTATGTACAACACATTGCTATTTCACTTTAAAAGTGATATTTTGTTGATTACTGTATAAATTTTACTGTGTAACTTTTTAGTGTAACGTGACGTGGTCAATTGTACATTCGACATGCTTTGTGTAACACAAAAATTAGTTTTATGTTATAAAATAGAATGGAACCTCTGTGTTAAAAAAATCGTAAATTTTTAACTAAACATTGTACATTACAGAAGGTAAAAAATGTGTCAACCAAAAGAATTACAGTGATGGTTGCAATAATTGTATATGTCTTGGCAATCACAAAAATGACAAAGGCAATTGGGAACCATTGATAGCATGTACAATGATGGCTTGCACGAACGTGGATGGTACTCCAATTGCAGACCAAGAACCGCCAGCCGATTTTTGGGAAGAATAAGTTTTTTCTTACTTTATAGAAGTTTTTCTCAGCTAATCAGTGTTAGTATGCTATATCGTCAAAGTTATTATACTAATAAATCTTTATTTAATGAAATCTAAATAAATGAATAAATAAATAAATCTGCAATCTGTATTTTAACCCTACCATTTTTGTGTTGGACCAGAATTGTAATTACAAAATTTATTTTAAATGTAATTCCAATTGGAAGCATGATCAGGTTCATAGGGCCTTTACACTTAAAAAAGAATAGAACATGACAGATATAAATTACAAGAAAATGTATTACTTGTTCATCTACATTTACAAGGAACAAAAAGTGCAAAAAGGATGAAACTTTTCCTATTTTCTTGTATTTTAACCTGACATCATAATCTCATTTCATAATCATTCAATCCGAATCAAGAAAAATTGTTCAATTAATATTTTTCCATAAAAAAACACTATCATCTAAAAGTAATGAAAATAGATTATTGCATAATAATCGGCGTAAAAAATTAACATGATGTTTAAAATAGTGACGAGGTACATAATTTCATAGAGTTGCATTTTCCTACTCACGCCGCAAATGTGAGAGAAGGTATCCAAAACCAAGAGAGACAGAACCAGAATGGTGAGGGGAACTCCCTGCTTTATGAGAGGGATTTTACACTAGATTCGACTACTTCTTTAAAACTGATGAGCTCAACGTGAAAGCGTAATTAAACAAAAAATACTTCTGATGAAGCTAGTGGTTAACACTATCATTCACAAGATTTTATTTAGTTAGCAATAATTATTTCTCTATAAAAATTAAAAGAAATATAATTTACTTTAAACAAAGATTTTAGAAATGAAAGTTTCGTGGGGCAGATGTGACATGAAAATACAAAATTGATATTGTATTTTCAAGATGTGTAGTAATGTGTATCACGGACACTTGTTGCAATAATGAAACAGGAAAAAGAACTTAAAAATATCAAATAGCCTGCAAAACATGAATAGTTCAATTCGTATATCAAACACTACGTCCCATAGATTTTTGCTACTTAAACTAAAGAGAAAAAGCAATGAAAGAGATATATTAATTATATCTCTTTTACATAAAACTATCCACAATTTTGACACTGCAAGAATCACTTTAACAAATGAATTACGTAGTTTAAGGAAAATAATTATCGAGCTAATTAAATATTAATTTAAATAAACAAAAGATAAAATCCCCTCTCAAGGAAGTCAACGGCTATATAAGTGCGCCAAGAATTCTACCACAAACCAATACCAACCGAATACGGAAGGATTTTACCAAAATTATACCGTCCTTACTTTTAATTAATAATTCCGCCATGTCATTGAAAATTTTCTTGTTGCTGGTGCTCATTGCTGCCAGTCTTTATTGTGTGAACGCAAAATGGGGTGAGTTACTGTTTTCTATATTTGCAATGTGCGAAATAACAAAATATTTTATATACTTCATAAATAATTTATAAATTAAACTAATTTGCTTGGATTAATACTATAATCCAGTGTTATCTACACTTCTGCCAAAAATCAAATCTCATTTGAAGGAATAAAATTTAATTATTTTATTTTGTCTTCACTGTTTATTTATTTATTTTTTTTTAATACGCGTAAAATCTAATTTTTATACAAATTAATATTTGTATAATTACTTTGAATTTAAAGAAATGTCAAAAATTACTACAAACAAAAAGGAGGGATCTTTATTCTAAAAATTTTATGTTTTATTATTGCCAGTATAAGAGTCACTTTTAAAATAAAAATGTATTACAGAAGGTAAAAAGTGCATTCCTAAGAGAACTTATAATGATGGCTGCAACAACTGCCAGTGCACAGGAAACAGGAAAAACAGTAAAGGAGTTTGGGTACCTATCATAGGATGCACAAAGAAAGCTTGTTTAAATCCTGACGGTACTGTCAAAAAGCCTCGTCCTCCACCAGCTGATTTTTGGGAGAAATAATTTTTTTTACTTTCTAAAAGTTCAATTTAATTCATAAACTTTAAGCAATGTTTTCGTTTTCCATTTTGTAACAAAAATAATTGTCACAATAAAATTTTATGAAAATAAATGGATCCTATAAACTGCAATGTTTCCTTTAACCCTATACCTTTTTCAGTATACGATAATTTTAAATACTAAATTGGAATCTACTGATAGTACAAGAAAACTTTAAAATACAAAGAATATCTGAGATTCATGGTAATTAGTCAAAAATTTGCTGCAATTATCTAAAACAGTATCCTTGAAAGTAAAGAATATTCAAATGCATTAGCAAACTTTTATGACTCCAAAGTTATTTGCAAACTAAATTGAAAGATAAAAAATCCAAAAAACACAACGTGCTTTGAATAAAAACATTGTGCCTTTGTTGTGACTAATATGTTATTTACTGAAAATAATTACTTATGCGAGACAATTGTTTTGTATATTTGATATAAGTTCCGTTGTACCCGGTGGCCGTCATTCACTGTCAGTAGCTTTCTTCTTTTCAAAGGCTAAATCAGAATACTTATTTTATTCTACATAATGTCATTTAAAATCTTACTGTTATTATTGGTGTGTTTCGCTGTCAATTTGTTTTATGCAAACGCAAAATGGGGTGAGTTTTTTATTCATTTAATAAGTTTAATAAATCGAAAATAGTACTTTTTATATTTTATTTATTTTACATATTTATCAAATAATGTCTTTAAAATATAATTAATTTGAAATACTTTATTTAATGTATACTAAGAGCATGTTAAGATATATCTATCTACCTCCTTCTTTTTGTTACACATAAGTTATAGCAAGTGGTAAAATAAAAATATTTTGTTCATCATTCACTGATTTTTTTATTACTTTACTTTTATTATTCATTTTCTTATGACATAGATTATTAAAAGAGAACTTTTCTCAATGATAAAATCCATGTTACAGAAGGTAAAAAATGTATACCGAGGAAAACCTTTTATGACGGTTGCAATAACTGTCGTTGCTCTGGTAATCGCCTAACCGAAAATGATGTTTGGATACCAGCCATAAGATGTACGAGGAAGGGTTGCTCCAATCCAGATGGTACTCCCAAAAAACCTTTGGATCCCCCAGCTGATTTTTGGGAAGAATAAATTTTCTCTTATTTTCTGAAAGATATCTTTCTGTTAATCCACTAATTAGAAAAATTATGTAGAGTAAGGAAACATCAATTAAAGCATTCTAAAGCATAATCGATTCATTTTTACCTTTATGACCTTTTCTTTACAAGATAATAATTCAAAATTAAAACCAAGATTAAATCTAAGTTTTAAAGTCACTGGGCAACTTTTCGTCTTAAATTCATAAAGAAGACAATATCCCCCTATGCACCAAAGTGCCGAAACAATAATTTTAAACCATTGCTCCAAGTAGATAGAACAATCGAGAACATAAATGTCGGTACCAATTATTTAATTTGTCAAACGTGAAAAGACGGACAATATACTTCACCTAAATAAGAATAAGGCTATATATAAGTGAACTGCGGTTAGTCTGAGTCACTCTAAAACATTTTTACTTTTTACAATAAAGGCTGAATATCCAATTGCCCTGCACACGATGTCATTTAACATCTTGTTCTTGTTGCTGGTGTGCATTGCTTCCAATCTCTTTTTTGTAAACGCAGAGTGGGGTGAGTTACTTTTTCATTAGTAATTACTAAGAAACGATGACATGTTTTAATTTACACATATACATTAAATGTTATTTAATATAATGCTTTTAGTAAGTTAAAAGCTTTACATAAGTATAAGTTAGTTGTTTTATGTACACAGTTTTACATAGTTTTAAATTCAAATGTTTTAAAGACAATATTTGTGTACTTTTTTCTTACTCTTACCACGTAAGTGACAAGAAATGATAAACATTAATAATTGATTTAATTTTCTACATTCAAATATCATAAATCAATGAAACGTAGGTATAACCACTTTGAGATAGTTATAAGGTGATTGCACATTACAGAAGGTAAAAAATGCATCGAGAAGGAAAGCTACAATGACGGTTGCAACCACTGTTTCTGCGCTGGCAATCGCCAAAATGAAGACGAGGTTTGGCAACCAATCATCGGATGCACGAAGATGTCTTGCTCAAATCCAGACGGTAGTCCAAAAGAAACTCGTGACCCGCCAGCCGATTTTTGGGAGGAGTAATTTCTTCTTTCTGAAATCTTGATTGATTCGCCAATTAAATTTAAATTAAATATAATTCCACATTGTATTCAACACAAAAGCACGTTTTGAATAATAAAACTTTATCATATTATATCTTAAACTTAATCTGCATTTTTACAACTGGTAAGTTAAATACCTTCCTTGAAGTTTTGTATAATTTAAATGTTCGTGACCCATTTATAAAACACTGCGAGTTATCTATATCGGTAAAATATTTTGAACACAGAAAAGACAAACAATTTATGCTCGAAACAATTTTAAAAGTTGATAGTTAATGTTCACTTTATTTCTAAACATCAACACATTTTGATTAATTATATCCTTTTATAAACACAGTGTTTAAAATGTGAATTACGTTAGGTATGCTAATCTTGAATTATCTCCCTTCACGGGATAATTCTGATGACCAAAATGACTAAAAACAAGTAAATGACAGCGTGTTGCATACGTGTTGTCGTGTTATCGTCTTATTCGTTGTCTGTTAGTTTGTTATGACAAATGTAACAGGAAAATGGCCATAATTAAAAAAAAATTCAAATGATCTTTTATTATTTAAATCAATTTCAGTTTCCGATTTAAAATTGATAACAACACATAAAAGAAATTCTTTTGATTAAACAATAACATTTTTTGCAACTATAAATTACAGATTTTATCTCAAAATATTTAGTTAATTTATATTTTCTGTACTAAAATAATAGTATGAATATCTGAATATGTTTGCCAAAGTTTAAAGGATTTATGCGTTAAAATAATTTATACATTAAAAAAAGGCACAAGAGCATTAATATCTAAATTAGTTTTGCTGCAATTAACTTTAACAGTACCCTTGAAGACGAATAATATTCAAAAAAATTAGCAAACGCTACGACAGCAAAATGACTTATAATCGAAATTTAAAGATAAAGAAGTCAGAAAAGCAGTGTGCACAGTTGTGACTAATACGTTGTTTCCTGAAAATAATTACTTATGTGAGAAAATTGTTATGTACATTTGTTACAGGTTCCGCTGAGCCCGATGGCTATCGCATACTGCAGTCAGTAGGTTTTTTCTTTTCAAAGACTAAATATCAGAATAGTCATATTCGTCTCCACGCAATGTCATTTAAAATTTTATTGCTATTGCTGGTGTGTTTTGCTGCAAATTTATTTTATGTGAAAGCACAATGGGGTGAGAAACTTTTTCACTTAACTAACTTAATATTATTTTATTTTAAAAAGAGATAATGTAAGTCTTTTAATTTTCTATTTATTTCTTTTCTTTGAAATATATGTTTTAATATTTACTATTACGAGCAGAAATGCTATTTTAATTTATTTATCTAAGATGAATCTGTTTTATTCTGTCTTCAGTAATTTTTTATTTTGTATTTTTACAATTCATTTGTCGATAAACCGCCCAATAAATATGCAAAATAATCTTGCAGAAATAAAAAAAAACAGCTTATTCCAAATATTCAAAGCCTGTGAAAAAGAAATATTATTCATATAACAAAATGTGTCAAAAAACAATCTGTGAAAACAGATGAAAAATTTTAAATACAATGAAATTTTTTAAAAATATCTGCAAAACGTATTTTATGCTCTTTAGTAAGACCTTTAAAAGTCCTTACCTAGATAAAGCAAGTTTCTTAAAAATTAAGCTATCATTCCTAAACTTTTCAGTGATATTTTACATTGCAGCATAAGACATAATTGTTTATTATATAATGAGATAGAGATTATTACAAAAGACGCTTTTTCAATGATAAAATAAATGTTGCAGAAGGTAAAAAATGCATACCGACGAAAGACTATAACGATGGTTGTAACAGCTGTTTCTGTGCTGGTAACCGCCAAAACGAAGACGGAGTTTGGGTGCCAACCATTGGATGCACGATGATGGCTTGCTTGAATCCCGACGGAAGTCTCAAAGAGCCTAAAGATCCCCCAGCTGATTTTTGGGAAGAATAATTTTTTCGTATTTTCTGAAATTTCTGTTTGCCGTTCAATTAATTGTAATGAATCGGTAAAGTAAAGCAACACTTAAAACTGTCTAAAACAGAAACTGCAATGATTTTTTTCTACCCTTATCACCGTACCTTATATTCTTATATAAAATAAAGCTTTAGTAGTACTCCAGAAAAACACTAAAGTTTAAAAATAAAACAAATCCCATAAATCTCCTAAATATAAGTAAAATAAGATTTCAGATGAACGATAATGGAGAGGTCATACATTCCAAGCAACTGTAAGTGATCAGAAATGATGTTTTGCACCAGATTGACCGAAAATATTATTATGAGAATTGGTACAAGTGTAAAGTATGCATAAAACTAACAAAGTAAAATATGCTAATGAAAAATTTTTCCGCATGAGAGTGAAAACAAATTTTAAGGATGAGTCGTACTTTATTTATCCACAAAAATTATTTAATTTGTCAAACCTGGAAAAACATAATGTATCCCACACAGGTAGGAATGTGACTATATAAATGAACTGCAGTTAGTAAGTATCATTACATATCGCAGTTACTTTTTCCAATAAAGGTTGAATAATCCACATTTCGTGTTATCCACGATGTCATTTAAAATCTTTTACTTGTTGCTGGTGTGCTTTGCTTGCAATCTCTTTGACGTTAGCGCAAAGTGGGGTAAGTTACTTTTTCGTTCAATTAAAATTCACGAATTATTCACGTACTTGACTTTTTTAATTTAAAAAACTTTTAATAAGTTCACTTCTTTTTACAATTTTATATTAATTTTTGACGATTTCTAATTTTGTAGTCGTAGTCAATGGTTGGTGCACGTTTCCTTGCTTTTACTATGTAAGCCACTGTAAATGATAAGAAACTGATAATAATTGATTTAATTTTATTCACGCAAATGTACATTAATAAAATAGTGAAGAGTCAAAAGAACCACTTTGAATTAGCTATAAAGTAATTAAAGCACATATTTCACACAATAAAATATGCATTACAGAAGGTAAAAAATGTATCCCGAAGAAAACCTTCATCGACGGTTGCAACGGCTGTTTATGTGTTGGTAACAAGAAAAACAAAGATGGAGTTTGGGAGCCGATCGTAGGATGCACCTTGAAGCTCTGCTGGAATCCAGACGGTACTCCCAAAAAACTTAAAGATCCTCCAGCTTCTTTTTGGGAAAAATAATTTTTCTTATATTCGTAAAATTCTATTTGTGAATGAACTAATTATAAATGATTCTGAATATTACTCTGAATCGTCGTCATATTTATCATAATAAAACTTGCATTCTGCAAATGCTATCGTCAAAGTACAGACAGACCGTTTCCTAAATTTTTCTCCTATCTTGTAAAAGTAATTTTGTAGCAATTTTTAGCAATAAGTTTCTTACTCCACAGGCAACAAAAAAATTATTTTTACGAAGAATTAAACATTAATTTATTTCGTGTAAGTCTTGTATGATTTCTGTTCAGTAATATTGAACTAGTTGAAAATGCACTAGTTGAAAATACAAAACTAGTATTGAATTCTTTATATTCCAAAGCACGAACTTAATCAAATTGACACTTTTTGTTTTAATAACTCGTCTGAAGTACATATTGCGATTAATTTTTTAACCCCTGCACATAAACCCCACTTTCTTCCATATCACAATAAGTCTATATTTACCGAAGTAATAAAAGAAATATAAATGACAAGTTACTGGGTCGTACACACGTAACATGATATCACCTTATCCGTTGCTGATTCTGTATTAACATGAATCACTATGAACACAAATTGCACAGGTCGGCTGGCATATATAAACTGATTCTCTGGCTCGTTCTCCAGTACACTTTGACACGTTACAGTCAAGATCAACACTGACTCTAAAAATGGCGCTCAAATACTCTTTTTTCCTGCTGGTAGTATTGGCGGCTGTTATTTGCACAGTATCTGCCGATGAAGGTTAGTAATTTAAACTATTTTACGATAGTACAATTATCTAATAAATGAATTATTAACTATTTACAATAGATGGTTGAACGATAAAATGTTTGTTTTTTTCTGATCATAGTAGAAACTATGAAGAAGATCAGACGAAAACATTCTAAACAATTGTAATTTATTAAAAAAATTAGT
>UXGC01000489.1:14784-100310 GCA_900480045.1 Eurytoma adleriae
TTCTTCCATAAAATTAAAGATAATTGAATCATCAACTTTTTTATACAATTAAATTGAAAATTTAAATTAAAAGCGTCGAAAAGTGTCTGATAAAAAAATAATAATTCATAATATTTTGTTTGCAGGACCGAAGAAATGCGTTGTTGGCGCATCTTACTTTGACGGTTGTAACACATGTTACTGCAACGCGAACGAGGACACAAAAGAAACGTTCGTTTCCTGCCAACGAAAATTGTGCCTAGAGCCCTATGAGCGCTTGTCACCACCTCCAAGCTTCTACGAATAATTAGCGAATCAAAAAAACTGTATTCTACTTAAATTAATTTAAATTTACACTAATTTATATTGCACTGAACTTTTGTTAAGTGTTTATATAAAGCAAATTATGTTGCGTATTAAAAAATAAATTATTTTAATTTTACCTATAATTTGGTGTACTAATTTCTTACCACAAAATTATAATTAAAAAACGACTGGCAATCTTTATTATTATGTTAATTTTGATCTCATGATGAAATTTCGATGCTTATTTATTTTCTTGATAAGACGTACTGACGACAAAGCAAACAATTTTACTTTATCGTTATTTGAAAATTTTAAAATAAAGAAAAATTGTTATGTACTTGCTTCTATTCTCTGTATACGAATCTCTATTTGTCGTATTAAACGATCTTACATGACTAGTATCTTTACTCCTCCTGTGGATCAAGATCGTTTTTAATGTCTGGTCGTGGAAAAAGAACAAAATTAGAATTAAAACTCTCCATCATAATATGGATACAAGAATTTTTATAACTTGGATATTTATGTTATTTGGAATATCAGAAAGTTATTATCAAATCTGTGCAATCAAATCTGTATCGCAAAAATTTGCGACATATGGACTTTAATACATCACATTTAAGAAAGTGACCAGGTCTGAGAATAGTATAATATTTTAAGAAATATTATTTATTATAAATTAATGTTATAATAAATTATATAATTCTACAATTTTTTTCAAGCAGAACGGATCCATTACGTAGTTTATTAAAAACTTAATTCTTAGGTTTATATTCAGACCACTCGACAATTGGAGCTTCGGTCGTTACATCTTCGGTTTTCCAAAAACCTTCTGGTGCTGGTTTCTTAGCATAGTTATGAGGGCAGACTTCTTTAGTGCAGATAAGCTTAAAGTCATTGCCTAACTGTAGACACATGCAGGTATGGCATCCATCGTTATAGTTACTACCTGGTGCACAGACTTCCTTCACTATTAGAAATTCAGAAAAAATAAATAGAGGATCATGAACTACCTAAAATGAATTTTAAATATAATTTAACATTTCAATTAAATGACTTACGTTCGGCTTCAGCGACAGAAAAATATGTGATTGCCACGATGAGAACCAGTAAATTTAGAAGCTTAGTCATGTTGATAATAAATTTTTCGTTACTTCTTGAAAAAAAAGTAGAACTGAATTATTTTAATGAATGATTGTAACTGAAGGTAAGGTGAAATATATACCTGGATAGATCAGCTTCTTATCTTTTATGAATAAGATCTTTTGCATAGTTTAATTATATACTACATTTAAAAAAAGTGTTTGCTCATTTTATGTCAATTTCGTGTCATAGATAATTCACCAATAGATACTTTCGACTATTTGTACAAATGTTACGTTCTTTCTATAAGTGTAGAATTTTAAATTCTAGAGAACTTTAAAATTGCAAATTCTATATCAGAATGTATTGTATTTTATTTTATGAAAGAGGGGCGGACTTAAACCGAAAGAAAAGAGTTGGTTGAACAGGTGGGAGGATAGTCATGAAAAATTTATGAAATAATTATGAAAGAATACGTTAACTTTTAAAAATTAATTTAAAAGCGTGCCTTGTTCAATGTGTATAAATTGATTGTAACGTTTTACAATTTGATGGACTTAGTATTTTTTCAAAGTCAACGACTTCTCTAAGTGTATTTCTAAATGAAATAAAATAAATATTTAAAAATATTTTTAATAAAAATTACTACGAGCTGAGTAAACTTTGTGTCAAGTGACCTGTTCGATAAAAATGTCCAACCTTGATGAAAACTGCTTCGAACTTCGTAAAAATGATTTTTCTGTAATTTTTCGTAAAAATAATTTTTACCAAACGGATTACTTGATTTCAAGATTACCAACCAAAAAGTAATTTTTACCGGAAAATTCTAAGCGGTAAACAACGAGCAGCGCTGGCTCCTCGATTTACCCGTCAATGAAGCGGTAAACAATTAATTAAGCAATTTATCGCGCGTTTCTTCGCAGGCGCACCGGCGTAATTTACGCCCCCGGGTCCCCGATAAATTCCCCGGGGCCTCCCGGGCGAAGTCGCTAACTCGGCCGGCGCGCGGCGCATAATTAATCGAGGCCGCCAGACAGGTGCATAATCGCCGTTTGAAATAGGCGCGAAGGCAACGGCGGAAGGCAATAAGTTTTTTTTTAAAAAAAAAAGTGAGAATTGAACGCCGCGCGCGCGGGCAGGTCGTATTGTCCGACGATGGGTTGCCGTAAAGTGCGAGGGGGGATACGTCCTCCTTGGGGATGAAGTACGTCCTCTGGGCGAGATCGGGGATTGTGCGTCCGGCGCTTTTGTGGGACTTTGTTTATTGCGGTTCATTAGAATTGGTAATTTCTCAGGGATGATTAGATTTTGAGAGTAAAATTTGGCACACGTGATATTGTTGGTTGAAGATTTTTTTATTAAGCTTGACGCACATATTAAAAAATATGGCCAGTCGGGTTTATCTTATTACGTAGGAGACTGCTGGATTATCATCTTTGTTTTTTTGTGGATATTTAAGTTGCGGAACCATATATCAATTTTTATCCTGGTATTGCATAATTTTAATCTGATTTTTGTTTTATTTTTTTGTTACAAAATTTATGATTTTTTGTTGCCTGTTTATGCACTATTTTTATTATTATTTTAAAAAAGTCTTAAATTTTTTTTCTCTTTACAATCGATTGCCAATGAAGAATTTGTTTTGACTTTATCTGATAGTTCCACATAATTTTAAATAAACACTGGTACTTATCTGCATGTGACGAGTGTGTCACAAGTAAGGTCTTACAAAGTTCAGTAAATTATTCGAAATTCTTAAATTTTTAAATTTTATGATCAGCCTTAAAATTTGTTCGTGTTTATATTTTTTAAATAAATATATCTGAGTTTTAATTAGCTACATAGGATTTTGATTAAAAGAGACGTCTTGTAAATAATAAAATCACTGAATTATATAGTAATTTAGCTCTTGCAGGAACACATATTCGGGGTATGTCTGCTCTTAATTATAAGGGAATTTAACAACAGTAAATTAATGATATTGATATTGAAACAAATACTAAACGGATTTAAATTGAGTTTCTCTTGCAATAAATGTTGTTATCATAGTATCATAAAAACAAGAAGATTACGAATATACCAAAAAACACAGAACTGCGCTTCAAAATCCAAACATCTCGTCCGCGACAAATTCTCACGAGGTCATCGCGTTTCTCCACGCCGATATCTCCCCGACGGGGCAGGCGCGCTCGATAAAATGAAGATTTCTCGCTTCAGCGCGCGCTTCCTAATAAATTCCAGCGCGTCGGCGACGAGTTTTCGCGCTTGCCCGTCGACGGTGCCGTTCCTTCGCGGCGTCTCTCCCGAGCCCGCGTTCCCTTTTGCGCGCGCGTACACACGTCGCTCAGCGCGCGCGCGAGGGAGAATGTGCGCCGTGCGCACCGGGGAATGTTGAGAAATCGCGCGCTTTTTGTCCTGCATATAAGCGCGCGCTCGAAGCTGATGTATTGCGGGATAAAGCCGACGTCGGGATTGAATAATTAGATCAGATTCGTGAAAGTATGCACGCGCCGAGCCAAAAACGAGCGGCGAGCGCCGCGCAAGCGCGCAAATTGATCGCGCGCGGCGCTTGGCGCTTGGATATACGGAGCTTCGGCGAGTTTTTATGTTACGCTGTTGGGGCGAGTTACGAGTAGATTAATTTCTTTTGGTTATTTGAGAAATTAACTTTTAACTGGAACGTGAAAAGAAAACATGATGAAAATGAAATGATTTTTTTTATTATATTTATTATGAGAAAAATGTTGAATAGAAGAATTTACTACAATAAGTATATTGTAATAAAAGTGCTGGCTTTTAACCAAAAATTGCTATAAATTATCTTATGTAAAAATTATTCTTATACGCACAGATTGCTAAGCTATTTTTGTAGTAAAAATTCCTACACTTTATAGTAAAAATTGCTATGTTTTATAGCAATTTTCTGTCTAGATCAAGTATGTCCCCCAGTTGCTATAATTATTGCAAATTTTACTATCATTTTTCATAATAATTAGTTTTATATAATAGTTTTATACTAAATATTAATAGTTAGTTTTATACTAAATTAATATCTTTTGGTTTCGTTATTTTAAAATCTAATCTTTTATTAAAAAGCAAATAATTTTTTAGTTCGTTTCAACACAAAACTAGGGATTTTATTTAGAGTTTCATTCATTTTTTTGTAAAGAAACGACTAGTAATTTTAAGAAAGCAGTCCCTTATCCACCTACCAAAAACAGCGCAAAAAATAAAATAAACTCCCACAAGGACCCGCCTGCGCGCAGGCGCATCTTACACCTCGTCGGCGAGATCAACGATTCCTCTCGGCAGCTCCGACGGCGAAAAGCGATCGATTAGCAATTGACCGATCGATCGATTTCGCGCGCTTGGCTTTTTCCCCGCAGCTCCGCGATCGCGCAAGGATCGATAGACTCGGCGCACTTTATGATAATAAGAGAAAAGAGCGGTACGTAAGAAATCGAGCGGCGATCTTTAACGGGCGCCGCTCCGAGTGGAATATGCCTCTCGTGTATACACGCGGCGTGTACCTAATGCTCTCGCGGTGTACGACGGAAAAAAATTCCGCGCGAGTGACGCGCGAACGTTTCTTTCGCGCGCTCGCGAGACTAAAAGAGAGAGAGAGAGACGGGTAGAGAGAGCGCGCGACTAATTTACGAGCGGCGATTCGCGCCGGGAATTTTCGCGGTTTTGCCGTCTTTATGAGTTTCGAATGGAATGGGACACCTTATTCAGCTCGCTGTGTCTCGCTGCGCCTTTTTGTCGCGCGCGCGCGCGCACGGGACGTGAAAAGGAGAGGCGTCGAGGTGCGCGCTCGAATTCTTTTCATGCGAGTCGATTGGCCGACGATACGCCTTTTTTGCACGGCCGGCGCATCTGTTAATGGCTAAATAGACGCGCTTTTTACCGCTATTAGCGGCGGATAGGCGTTTCTGTACCGTTTCCTCGTGATTGCCTTACATTTATATTGCGCAGGAGTGAAGTTATTACAATTATTTTCAGCGTACTTTAAAAAAAAAAAAAATTAACGTATTTGATCGAAATAAAATAAAGTTACACTCACTAAAAATAAAAGAGTGAAATTCTATCTTGTAAATCGTTCACTTTTTCGGTAAGTGGTCGATTTTATTGTTCAAAAGTAATTATTTAATATTTAGAGGGTGTACTAAGAAAAATCAGCTGAAAATTAGTTTACATAGACAGATAATTAGTTTCCTCAAAGTTTTCTTTTTCATCTAAAGGAGAGCCAGCTTTTCACCTCACCCTCGTCAAGTGTTGGGTACATTCCTTTTTATGGAACCAAAAGCTGATTCGCCCAGGCATGTTTTATTAATACTTAGAAGAGATCCATACATCTGAACTCTGAAGTAGAAATATTCTGCACGATTTTCATAAAAATTTAATAGGAAATAATAATTGATTAATTAATAATTTTAACTTCCAACTCTCTAAATATGAAAATGTGAAATTCATTTAGAAAATGGGAATAGTGACATATTGTATATGAAAAGTCGTGCCCTTATTCAATATGTGAACGACTTTTCACATGCAATATGTTACTGTTCACATTTCATAAGTGAAATTTCACATTTTAAGATTTACATGGAAAGCAATGTAAGCGAAAAAAAGCTATCAACGCGCATAAACGCGTTAAAGATGGCAGCTAAACAATCATACGCCTCGATCGACGAACGTGCAAAACTGCACGTTACAAAACGCACGACGGAGCCGATAGCATCTCGCGCGCACGGGGGAGCGAAAAATCGCGGTGGACGCGCCGAGCCCTGGAGAAACGCTCCGCGGCCGCGGCGAAATTGAACGGATCAAAAAGCGCTGGCAAGGAACTGGGCCGCCGCGCATAAGCGGCGAATTCCCGCATATATTTTCATAAGCCGCGAGCCGGGCGCTGCGTTACCTCACCCGCGCGCGCGCGGCAAAAAAAGGCACGGACGGCCATTAGCGATCGACGAGGGCGACTGCGGGCGCGCGTTAGAACGGACCGACCGATCGCCGTGAGATATGTGTTATACATCGAGCGCAAATCGAAGATGTGGAGGACATTCGAAGTGTGTACCCTTCGAAAGCGGCGTTTAAAAACACCGCCGGTTCGACGTTTCGCCATCGGCTTCGGGTGGACGCGAGCGATTTTTAATTGCTCGGTGTCCCTGATTACTTTATGTTTTAGGATTTGCATGTTTACGGCTAATTCTCTTCTGAGGAAAAAAACAAAAAATGCGTAAACTGACTATGATAAGGAACGGTTGACTTAGTATAAATGACTTCATTTTTAATTGCTCTTGCAAAATCTTGAAATTCGCTGAATTTGTATTTTATATGCCAAGTCTTAATAAAATTTTCGATAGTGAATTTAATGATTCATTTTAAAATGGTAACTAAAAAAAATTTCAATATTCACTAATCTTTTAATAGACTTATAAAACGCCACGATGTTTCTAAAAGAAATTATACTTTGCAGAACGCGAAAACTGCATAAAGATGCCAATAAATGAACCTGGATATCAAAAGCAGTAGTACGATCATTGAAGATCTTTATACAGTGTCGCTATAAATACTTCAGGTAATTCTCGATACCAAATATTTCTTTATAATGAAAATTTAAAGAAAACAATTTTGAAATGATTAAATTCTAAATGAATTCGTTACTATAATGATTAAATTCACCATCCACATCACAAACATTAATTTATCTTGTAAGTTACAATCATTTGCCTGGAAGCGCGATTACGATATTTCGCTCGCAATATCGATGCAGCGTACAGCACAACGTACCGAGCGTATACAGATATCGCGATCGAATGCGGGCGCCGTGGACACGGCGGTCCCCAAGAAAGAAGGGCAATTAAGCGGCGTATCAGTTTACAACAAGGTCGAACTACAAATTAAGTTGCACAATGCGACTCCCGCGGCATATGCGACGTTTTAAGACCGGGGACACTGCGCCCGAGCGTCCGCATCGGTATCGTGAGAAAAAAGAGCGCGGCGTGGGTCAGTGCACGCGCGTGCAGTGCCTGCTTTACATGGGGCGAAAGTGTCACCTCGCAGCTCCCGCCAGAGGGAAATTAGACGCCCCGCACAATGAATTTCGCCGTTAGTGACGAAACGATGATTGTGAACAAAAGATTTCGGTTTTACAAAGAAAACAAGATTTTTTGATGAATAAATGTTATTACGAAAAACCCACTTTGAGCGGTAGATCAAAAAAACTTTAGCTTATTTCATATCGTCTCTTTCTACAAAGACGATATCTCAAAGAAGGTCTATATTAATTTGCTGTTTTTATAGAATACCAGAATGAAATAAATTTGTCTGTAGGACAAATTCTGAAAGAATTTACTTTGCTCTAGTGTTTTAAAAATGACAAATTAAAAAAAGCCTTTTTATTATAGGAATCGATGATATTTTGTCAAAAGAAATCATTACTAAATACAAAGTATCGAGAAAATCAGTGATTTAAAAATCTGACCATCTCGTAGCAGAAAAAAGAACTACCCTCCTACCTTTTAAGTGATAAAAACATTCATACGCATATACCGTTATTAAAATTTAAAGAAACCCATCATTTGTCGCTGGTTAGAAATAGAGATGCCTAGCGGCGTACACTACCGCGACAGATTAGGAGCATCCAGGAAACCAGTTCATCATAGTCGCGTTCTTAAAAGGCTCGGCGCGACCCAAATACCCTGGTCAGCGCTTTGACACGAGTCGCCTTTTAGCCGTTTGCGCGCTTAACGACGAGCTAATAGCACAGGTAATTGGGTTAGCGCGCTTTTGGACGCGAATTCCCGGGGATTTTTTGCCTGCAATTTGTATGGCTTAATTTATGTTGGCTTTGTACGCGCGCGCCGGTGACATTATTACTTTCATCTTTTCCTTATAAGATATCCTGCGATGTCGCGCTCGTATAAAGAACGAGAATAGAGGGATCAAAGGGACATTAATTAGCGATGTAATATCAAAATGGTACAGTGACTTTCTAACGTTAAGTCCGTGACTGCAATTTGTTGCAGACATCGCAAAAGAAAATAAAGAGGTGTCTTACATACAAAGAGACAGATAATTAATGCAATAAATAAAGAGTATGTGTTTGAAATGATTGTAATTTATTTATGTTGTTTGGATAATATCGCATATGGTAAATATTTTACTTTTTAAGTTTAATAACCCCTGACAACAAACTACCCGTAATACAGCAGAGCACAATGGGTTGCTCGTTTTCTACACTACTACAATAGATAAACCAATTTCTTGATATGAACTTAAAATACTAAAAAATAAAAGAAAAATTGTTTATATACTATTCATTTGTTTATATACTTAACGGCAAGATAATTTCTTTACTAACTATATGCATATATTTAATGAAAAATGATAATTATTTTAATGATAAGATGATTTGATTACAAAAAATTGCATGATTAACTGAATTATTTATATAATTATGATTTTTTCTAAAATAATTTTGTTTTAAACATATTATGCTTTATTTGCAGACTATTAAACTTACGTGAATTTTTGAGTGTCATAAGAGCCTCCCTAGAACATCCCGCCTCCGTGGCGCAATCGGCTAGCGCGTTCGGCTGTTAACCGAAAGGTTGGTGGTTCGAGCCCACCCGGGGGCGTTTTTTTTTTTAATTCATTTTTCAACTGCTATTGTTACTAATACTAAACCACATTTGAACTGCGCGAACAGCTTTTGTTTTTACGATGACATTTGCACATTGAAATTGTTTACTTATGTTTGAGTGTACAAAGATGGCTTCCAATTCAATAAATTTTGCTTGTTTTTTTTTATAAATATAAAAATATAACTGGAAGTTGAACGCGCGCTTCGTTCACTGGTATATTAAACATTGGATTAAAGATATTCCCTGTTTTAAAAAATGAAGGCATTTCATGTTGGACTACTTACTGGTGTGGACATAAGACCATATGAATGCATGGAATGTCTTGAAACAATAATTGTGAAAAAATGTATCGTTATCTGTATTATGTAAAAAATTATAAAAATTAAATATCCAAATCGTAATATCGATGGTTATGGATTAAAAAAGACGTACTTAAAAAGAATTAAAATGTTTATTTATCATCTGTTAATTATACGTGTTTTGTAGTTGTTAAATGATTTACATCATTGAAGTGTGCAAACAGACTACTACAATTGTGTATTAATAACGTCATTATTAACGTCACATTTTAATGATACTAAAATACATAATCGAATTTCGTTTTGTACAATCAAAGAAAAACTTTTGTACAAAATATACATGTTTTTTATTACATGAAATATACAGTTACTAAGTTTTGTAGTAATTGCTTTGTAAAAAATACTAATATATATGATTGTACAAAATCATTCAAACGTTTTAGTCATAATCACATACAGCCAGTCACAAGCGCATTACACATGACTGTATCCAATTCATTTGCGGTTTTTACCTGTCTTTCCACCAGGCCTTCTATTCTTAGCTGCATTAGCAGCACTATTTCTTCTACTTTTTCCTTTTCTGCCACCAACACTAGGTTTAGCATTTGGTCTACCAGGCTTAGCACCTGGTCTACCAGGTCTTCTATATTCAGATACATCTGCTGCACTGTTCCTAGTATTCATTTTCATACCTCGTTTCTTGCCACCAAAACCAAATTTAGCATCTTTCATTTTCCTCTTCTCCATAGCCTTTTTATTCATGAATTTTCCATCTTTGCCTTTGGCTACAGGCTTCTTCTTATCATCCAAGAAATCAAGATCATGCCTTATTCCTTTGCGATACTTCTTTACCTCTTCCATCAATTTCCTCTTTTCAGCATGCTTCTTCAAAGTAGCTTCTACTTGCATTTGTTTTGAAACTTTACGCTGTTGTCTCATTTGTCTTATTTTCTCAGACCTTTGAGCTTCTGCTTGTTTCTTTAACAAATTTTCCTTGACCTTCTGCATATGGTCATCGGTCTTAGCCATTTCCGCATAATAATCCTCTGGCCTTTTTGTAGGAATATTAAGTGACTTTAATCTGGCAATGCCTTCCACGACTGCACTTTGCGCTTGTCTGTGAAACATAGTCTCTCTTCTAAAATCATTTAAAACTGGATCTTCTGTTGGACTGAATTGTGGTAATTTTTTATTTCCTTTTAGTTGCTTAGCACGACGTTCTTCTTGCTCGTGCATTTGAAGAGCTAATTCTGGAGCTAATGGTGCTGGAGCATTAATTAATACCAATCTTTCAATCCATGGAAGTTTTGATTTCATTCCCTCCAACTTTTGATTTAAACCTTTCTGCAAAAATAAAAAAGACACTATGTAATTTCCTACTGAAAATAGTACATATTTTAAACTGACACAAAACACTGATAATTTTTATAAAATAAGTAAAATTTTCATAACTTACCACATTATTTTTGTATTCCCGTTTTCGTTCGTTCACAACATTCAGTCCCGGCTTCAGCAAACCTTTTGCAAATGCCTCCCTCAACTAAATAACACGTGAAAATTATAGGTTAGAATTGTGTAAATTAATATTTACCTATAAAATACAGCTTTCAAAAACTTACCTCTTCGTCTGAAGAGTTATATTCAGAATCGGATTCACTCGACATGATTGTAAAAATAAATTAATTTTTTATTCGGTAATAAAATGCCAATAACAATAAAAGATTTTCACAATCTCGCATTCGCTCTCGCTGCAGAAATAACACATGGCATTTACTTATAGCGACAACAACCGACACTAGCGACATGCACCGCGGGAAATTTTCATTGATTTGAATTTTATCAATTACCTTCACCTGCTACTGAGATGTCAAGTATCATTTCACGTCAGCTGATGATTAAAGCTAAAACAAACATACAGATGTATAACGTAATAACCATTTTTTATTTAAATATGTTTTCCATTAGTACGCAGTTAGTTATGACGTGAATGAAATTAAAACAAGGTCTACGATCTTTTTGAATTATACTGCCAAAATTTATCAAGTACTATTAGTCACAGTCATGTGAATTATAACAATAATTACAAGATCTTTAATACTATTGATTTATTTTATCAAAGTAATAATCACTATCAGCTGTCACGAGAATAAGTTTAAAAAAAATTATGCAATCTAAAATGATAACTAATTTTCTAATGCAAAGATCGTTAAAAAACTTTATCAGATACCAGAAAAAGTGCTTAACTCAGCTGTTTAAAGACAAAGTAGCATCGTCACCGATTTAAATACCCCCTTCCAAACAAAAGATCGCCATTTAAATCGACCATTTAAAAAAACCTCGCCTCGCTCGCGTTCACTTTCATAATTTCGACTTTCTATTTTTTCGGCCCACAGAGAGAAGGGAGGCCTCCGAACATTCTCTTTCTCTCCGAAAAGAAAAAAAGCGCAGAAACAAGCAAGAATCTCCCGGTCCCTGCGCTCAGTCTCGCGGCGAACGTCGTCCAAGCGCGCGACACGCTGGTGCACCTACATACCGGATGTACACCTATTTAAAAAAAAGAAGCCGAACCGTCGCATAATACGCGAAGAAAGGGGGACGCGCGGCGCAGGAAGAGGCATCGTCACGCATTCGGAGCGCGCAGAAGCCGTGTCGCACACGTGTGCGCGGACCGCGCCTGCGTTTGTGTACACACCCCTCGGTATAATATAACCCGGCGGCTCGCGTCGAGGGGGTGCCGCGCAGTTGCAGTGCGCGGCGCATCGGGCACCCGTCGTCGTCGTCGTCGCCCAAGTGACGTTATATACGTACACACCGCACGCGGCCAGCGCGCGCAGACAGCAGCCGACGTTCACCCAGGATAACGCGGCGGCCGATGCCCGCGGAGCAGCAGCCCCCAGCAGTCCAGCGGCAGACACCGAGGCGGAGAGCCGCGCGCGAGTGACGCATACGTTATTGTGCATATACCTAAACGGCTGAGTGCGCGGCTGCTCTTTCTTTCTCCTTCTCTCTCGCTCGCGCGCGTGTGTATACACACACTCGCATCTCCTACCCCGTGGGCCGCTTCCTCCTCCCACCGCCCGGCCGGGAGAGCCTGTGTCGTCGGTGAAGGCCGCGTTCAGGGGCTGCCGACGCGAAAATTATCATGGCGAATCAAGACGGCGAACCGATGTCACGGCTACTCAAGCTCGCCAAGAAGTTCAACTGCTTCTATCTGTCAGGTGAGCCCAGCGAGCCCGAGTCCACGCCCGGATTATCGATCCAGCCGCCGTGGAGGCTCCTCCGCGGCGTTTGGATAACCCGTGGCTCGCGTTTCGCGAATATTCGGAGAAGATTCTGGTGATCTCGCGACGATTTTCGCGGTGATACACGCTCGTCGGATGCTTGGCGACGCGGTGAGCGCACCAGCTGTTGTCCCGACTTTGCGCGTATTTAGGCCAGTCGGGGGGGCGGGATTCGCCGAGGTGTCCGCTTTGTGTACACAACGTACGAAATTAGCAGCGGCCGTGGGACGGAACCTGATGGGGCCGGATAAAGTGCGACGTTGGGGTTTATGCAAATGTATCGATTTTTTTAATTCAATGAAAAAAAAATAATAATAAAACGCCTCGCGGCGAAGTGTGCGTGTGTGGGTAATGCAGAGCAGCGGGTGATGCACCGCGGATCGATTCGCTCGTTAGTGGAAAAAAAGCGAGTTTACTCGCACTTTCGCACTCGCTGGTGTATTATGTAAACAAGTCCGAAGGTAGAGAGCCTCGCGAAAGTTGATAAAACCGCTGCCTTGAACGCGGCGATAAGAAAGGTGTCACGGTCGACGCGGACAATGAATCGCCCCTATAGGTACGCATTGTTCGCGGCGAAACTATTTACTTCCTCATCGTCGGGTACTCGACCGCATGCTGCGCTTCTGAAGTACAACGCGGCTGGATATCTTATCGAGGTGCGCTTCCGCCAGTCGGGAATTTGATAAAGAGGACAGTCGTAAATTACGATCGTAACAAGGAAAAATTATGAAACAGATCAAGAAGTTCGATGTACATGAGTTATTAGTAGGATATTGCTCGGCTAATTAAGTGGTCATTTAATTTTTAAATAAGTATAGAATATGCGGAATGTATTTAAATAATTACGAAGTAAACTGTAAGCTGCGGTGCTCCGATTCACGCAATTTGATCGTATCTTATTGGAGCACGCAACTTGATCGAATCAATTTGAGAGAGACGCTCATTTTACTAAATAATAAAGTAAAAATAATGCGTTGCTCCGAAACGTAAAAACTCCGAAAATGCTTATCTTACGCGGGAGATTATAAAAATGCTAATTTTACTTATAGTTAGTCGATATTCGGCGAAAGTTTCGAAGAATATAAAAAAACAGAAATTTTTTAATATTTATTGCATATAATTAAATATCTAATTTTAGATTTTACTATATTAACGTTAAAATAAAATAGAAATCACACGTAGTTTGTGATTTAACAGTCCACGTAAATTAATAGTATAATTGATTAGATAAGGAACGCTTCAAACGTAATGAAACATTCTTGATTAACATTTAACTATCGTTTAAATAATTTATATTATATTATTTCTGTTTAAAATTTTATGCTAAGTTTGTTTGCATAAAATTCCGTTTAATATTGAATATTTTAATCCTCGAACAACCCATTACTCATGTCTTGAATATCCTACTACTCACATTTAAAGTAAAAAAATTTAGAATTTCTTTTGCTAGAAATTTCCATACAATACTAATTCCATATTTTAAATATTTTTAAATATTAGAATAGAATAATTAATCAACAAAGCATTGTTTACAAACGTTGTTTATCTTGCGTTTGATGATTATCCGAATTAACATGTTAAATAATGTAGCAGTATTGTCAAGAAACTTTTGGCTCAAATCAAGGCTAAATCTATAAGAAGTAAAAATAGTAATTTAACACAGACTATGCAAGTGGAATAAGCATTTGGCTTGAATCCAGAAATATTTGCAGATACTTTGTCTTATATACTTTCCTAGCTTTGCATTTAAATTATGAATTAAATATTTTTAAACTTTAAATTGGATACTTTAGTTGTTTCATAACAATAGGCTAATTGTTCAATATTTTTCTTAGGCTTTCACGCAGGTGATTGCAGAGCATTTGTTGTCGATGGGCAACAAATTGGACTTGTAAGACCAGATGTAATGAAGGAGCTCTTGAAACATCCTCAGGTAAAAACTTTCTTTATCATATAATTTGTTTACAAACGTAATTTACTAATTATTTATTCCTTGTATGTATGCAGGTGTTTCAAGTATATCCAGAATATGTTCAACTGAATCCAGCCTTTAGAGACTATGCTGAAAGGAGTGCTAAAGTTGACGAAGTTCTTAGAGAATGGAGAGGATGTGGAAAATTTGTTGCCCTGC
Organism: Eurytoma adleriae; assembly: GCA_900480045.1. Taxonomy (NCBI): domain Eukaryota; kingdom Metazoa; phylum Arthropoda; class Insecta; order Hymenoptera; family Eurytomidae; genus Eurytoma; species Eurytoma adleriae. The sequence goes on from UXGC01000489.1 coordinate 29,507, forward strand.
ATGGATGGAGAGAAGAGTATTATGATGTTCGAGCACAGTTTAATACACCAGCTTTGTTTAAAATGGACAGATCTGCTACATGTAAGTTTTGAATCTGTTAACTAAACTTTGTTGAAAATTCTTCAACTTATAAGAACTAATGAATTTTAACAATCTTCTTTTTCAATTACTTTTTTAGCTTTATTTGGAATTAGAAAATATGGAGTTGATATAAATGGTTACGTAATGGATCCAGTAAAGGGCTTATCAGTATGGCTACAGAAGAGAAGTCCAACTAAACAAACATGGCCAGGATATTGGGACAATTGTGTCAGTGGTGGATTGAGTGTTGGTTTCGGTATCCACGAAACCGCAATAAAAGAGGCTGGTGAAGAGGCTGGCATTCCCAATCATTTGTTAACAAAGTTAAAAAGTGCAGGCTGTGTGTCTTTGTTTTTTGAAAGTGAAAGGGGACTATTTCCCAATACAGAATTTGTGTACGACTTAGAACTTCCTTTGGATTTTGTACCTACTAATGGAGATGGAGAAGTCGAGACTTTTGAATTACTGCCCGTTAGTGAGTGTCTCGAAAGAGTTCTCTCATCTCGATTTAAGACTACATCCGTTCCAGTTTCCATAGACTTTTTTATTAGACATGGCTACATTACTCCAGAAAATGGTAAATACCTCTATATTTGATTAAAAAAATACATAATATTAAATAACATTTTAAATTTAAAAATATTTTTGAAATCATTTACTAATACAAAAATTATTCTTTAAATTTTCAGAACCAAATTTTATTCAAATTATGGAATTATTGCATGTGCCGTTGCAAACAATATACAATCAGCCACATAAAAAACATAAAATTGCAGCCAATGGAGAAACGAATGAAACTTTAGAACGAATTTAACTGTAATTAGGCCCTATTTACAATTGTAGGAATACTTTTTTTACAAAAATAATGGAATATACTCGTTATTTTTCTAGCGGAAATTAATTTAATTTTATTTTTATTTTTTGTTGTAAACAACAAAAAATAAAGATTAAACAATTTAACTTTTATAAAGTTATTTTAATTCAATGTATTGAGATTGTGATTACAAATTTTCATTATCAGTTAATAGTGTAATCTTGTTCTAATATTGTTGTTCAAAAGTTATTGCAGGAAATTGATTAATTCATTATTTAAAAATTAAAAGCCTCATAATTTTTAAATAATTTTTCGCTGGATTAATAAAGAATGGACTGTGAAATTTGGATAAAAATAATAAAAATAATTACACAAAAAAAAGTGTATATCAGTGGCAGATTCAATCAAAATTATTTACATATTATATTCAATCTCAATTCTTAGAAAATGTGTTTGGCAAGTTTCTAAATTAAATATTAATTTTGTATTTCAATTATTGATACTAAAAAGTAAATAAATACAAGATTTCAATAAAACTTTTTCTTTTCAAATTAAGTAATTAATTTAAAAAGTAAAAGATAAATAATCGAATGGATTAAAAGGCATTAAGAAAATTAATCTTAAATGAAAGAAAGCATGTTAAAAAAACAAGTATTACTGCAGCATTCCAAATGAAACTGTATTGATGAATACTTTTATTATTTGTGTTTGTACCTTCATATTGTATTAACAATCTAAGTTACAAATAGAATTAAAGTAATGTTAGAAAGTTTAACTCATATTCGTTTTATACGATTTCCAACTATAAATTTTTTTCTGTAAAGTTGATTAAATATGAGATCTTATTTACACTTCATAGTAGTTGTGGATACTAGAGCAAAAGAAAGCTAATTCGCGGATGTGACGAAGAGCGCCCGAGCAAAGCGAGGGTGATAATCGCATGAGTCCGGGAATCACGCTTTTTGCACCAGTATCGAACAATTTTTTATGTTTCGTAAAATGCTGCTTGACGCATTTCAGCATTTTCCGAAGTAGCATAAATAAATTAAAAATCTTGTAGTTGAAAAATAACTGTGTTAAAATATCATTTTTTATGCATATTGTTTTATTAGTTAAATTTTCTTATAATCTAATAAAGTGCATTCACAGTATTACACAAGTATTGTCATGGATCTTGATATACATAAAAAAGATTATTTTTTGTAAAACATATTTACGAGAAAAATTAATTTTAAAAGAATTTGATCATGCATTTATTAATTGAATATCTTCATAAAAATCACAGAATTAATGATTAATGATAATTTATGATAATTTATTGTATACTTGAGTAGACAAAGTAAACTGAAAGTTTGCAAAGTAAAACTTTTTTTAATTAAATTATTCGTTTTGTATGATAATTATGGAATTAATAGTCAGTTGATAAGTACTAATACTATACTAATTTTTTATAACATAAATAACAAGAAAAAAGAACAGAAAAAAATTTTATTGTTGTTTTCATGAATTAGCTATTATAAAATATTTTATTAATAAAATAATTGATTTTTATATGATATTACATAACATAAGTGTTCTCCAAAAAATGTCCTTTTTGATACGAAATTTTAGCATTACAAATTTGAAAGTTAATATAATAATCTTAGAATTAATAAAAATACATTTTTTAAAGTTTAGAATTGAACAAAAATGATTAGGGAACTTAAATTAAATTTCTTATAAAACTTAGTATAAACTATTGAAATGTACTTAATTTTAAATATAAATTTAAAAAATACTTTTATGATATTTCGTACAAACAAAATTATTTCTAGTTAAATAAACCTAAAAAGTATATTAATTTAATTAATAAATAAAATGGTAAAAAAGATATGTAGATTTTTTGTTAAGTATCTAACCATACAAAATTAATGATTATATTCTATTAAGTCTTTTTTTTTATTATTACTGCTAACAAAGAAAAGTGAATTAACAATTATGAATAATAATTTAGGAATTGCTGTAATTGAATGAGGCTGCGCACAATGTTTAAATTTGCACCTGCTTATTATTGCACTTATACTTAACTAACTAGTGACTATAATCTATATATCAAATTGTGATACAAAAACACGATGTTTAAAAAGAAGCTTCTTGTTGCATGTAATTATTTTAAGTATATAATTGAAGTTATACACAAAAATATTTTAAGAGTCTTCTTAAATACTGTATATTTTGTAAAGGAGATTCTTAAAATGAAATAAAAATTAATTATCTCAAAAATCTTTCTTTAAAGTAAAGTATATGCTTTTCAATGCATTAAAATTTTGTTATGGTTGTAATGGTTTTCAAATTTTAAAATATCAAACTTTTTTAACAGTCACTGATCATTTTCAACAACTTATTTATATGATTTAATATGAATGTTTTTATCACTGAATTAAAAAAATTATAAATATTTTAAAAGATAATTAAAACTAAAGACAATACCCTTTTATCATTAAAAATTAATTCGTTACTATTACATTCTTCCTGTTGTAATCTTGTGTGTTCTATTTTAAATTGTCAAATATAAAAGATATCCAATGGTGCAAAAAGTCTGCTTTAACTACATTATTATAAAAATAGTAGGCAGTGAAAGATAAAAAATTGTACATAAAGCAGATTGTGTCATTTTATAGAAAAATCTAATGGAAATGTGAATTCATTTTTTAGCAATGCTAAGTTATTGCGCACACAACGAAAAATACTTTTTGCTTGTAATTTATTCAGATAGATAATAAAGTAAAATAAAAAGTGGACGTAAACAATTTTCGCATAAAATGTAACAGTAGATAATGTGCAAGAGAAAAGAAAATGGTCTACTAAATTAATCTAACAGAAAGTAGGAAAAAAATTAAATGAAATAACAAGACTTAAAGCAAGCAATGAATTAAAGAAGAACCTTTATACTATTTATATGCTACAACCGATTAGCCTAAATTAAATGTAAAAAAAAGTTGTTTGTTTAGTTTATTATGACGAAAACTAGTGTGCCATTTACACCAACGATCCAATGTTTATTATTGTATAAAAGTTTTCAATAGCTAGTTTAAAAATTGCTCAAAAATACAATTTCATGTGATAAAATAAAGATATCTAATTTTATTGTTATTCCTTTGATAAACATCAATAACACATTTAAAACAAATAATGAAGTAATATCCATTCTTTTTCAAGATATTATCTTGTATAGCAAAATATTGAAAAATCATCAAAAGCACAATTCAAACTTTTAGAATTGTTTCGTAGTAAGGTACATAAAAGATTCATAAATACATTTGATAAAAATAAAAATAAAATTGAGAAAAATGTACTATTTTCTTATAAACAATTCTACTGTACTATAAGTCCTGTAAAACCGCAATTATATTAGATTTTCATAATTTTTATATATACTTACATATTTTCACTTTTTCCAAACTCGATTTTGTAACAATTGAATTCGCTAAATACAATTAACGCGTCAATATATATATACTTGTATGGTGCCATATATTATCATCAGAAAATTGTTTTCGAACAGCAGTAATCAACACCGTCTGTGATTGCAATAAAGCTTTCACAGCACTTTTATATCTGTGTATTAAAGGACCAGTGTAACCAAGAACTGTCATTAAAATATTAAGTTATGCAATTAAATTTTGTAAAGTAGGTATCACATTTTTATGTTTTATAATTTCGTTTGGAATTTGAACAAATGAAGCGCTTGAAGTAATTGAAAAGTATTTTATTCAGATGGCGTTGGTTTTTTGTTATGATGAATGGAAACTATATATAGGGTAAGACGTATAGTACTTTTGTTTGATGAATGTCCTCTATCAAAGGCTTGGGTTTTATATAGTCGTTGCACTACACATATAAATATTGTGCTTGTGATGGTTTACCGGCTTTATTTTACGCACCCGTCAACATTGTTTTGAACAGTCGTTAGCATTATGCTGCAAATGGATAAATACAACGTAATTAACAGATTTACGGTTCAAGTATGAAATTTTTGATGTGATAAATGTGTACTTATGATTTAATAAGTAAGGTATATGCGTTGAAGATGCGAAGATTCGTAGGTATACTTCATTTGTTTCATTCACCTATAGTACTCAATTACAGTATTAATAAATTAATATTAATATTTGAATGCACAGAATAAATGTTTATTAAGTGGACTTATTAAAATACTGGCTTATTTAGAAGGTTGACAAAGTAAATTCCATAATGAATGCAGGAAATATTTTCTCGTTTCGCATGTTTGACTTGTACAGAAGATTTGTTGAGATTATACAAACAAATGAGGAATTTTTAAAAGATTTCAAAACTGGCTTTCCAAGTGAAGAAATCTGTCGAGCTATTATTGGAAAAACTTTTCAGCATCGTCAACCAGAAGATAAAATAGCAAACATGGTAGATTATTTACGTAACAATGCACCTATTCTTGTTGCTCACGCAGAAAATCTTCCTGATACATGGAATACTGCTGTAAGATATACCAATTGGTGCATCAGTGAGATTAGAAGATACCTTAAGAACAAAAATATCAGTATTAAGTCTAATTTTGAGACAATCCCAGATTTATCAAAGGAAATAGGAAAATGTATTTATAAAAATGGTGCAAATCAAAAGCAAATTGAAATTATTGAAGAGTATTTGAAAGAAGACATAAAAAATCCAAAAAGGTCAACTGTAAGTATATTTTTTATTTTTTATATTATATTAAATTATCCATTATTGTTTAATTCTGTCTTTATCAAAGGTCTATTCTCAAAAATCTAAGAAATGCAAGCATAAAGAAAAAATATTAAGTTCAATTCTCCCAAAAGAAGAGCAAGTTATCATAATAGAAAATGAAGAAACCAATAGTATAGTTTCTGTTGATGTGCACAATGAATCAAGTGAAACACAAATCAGTACACCTCAAAGTTTTTTGAGAGAAGATTTACTAAAGACAGAATTCACATCAGAAATTGAGGACTTGTTGCAACCACAGGGGCATCAGTCAACAAATGAATTGTTGCATATTGCAAGCCCAGGAGAATCTAATGAGTTTGTATTACAAAAGAATGATTTAATTCAATTAGAAAAATCAGATAAAGATAGAATTGAAACTTGTGATACAGAAGATATACAATCTATATTAGAAAATTCAAAATGTGAAAGCGAAGAGAGTGAGTTCATAATTTGTAAGTAACTATTCTTTGTCCGCTATTCTTTGTCTGCTTTAATAATAATTATATGCATTTTAAACTTCACTTTTTAGTAGAAGTAACAGAAGAATCTGATATATCAAAGGATAAGACTGAATATTCCTCTAATATTGCAGCTACTAATTACTATATGACTGAGGTCAATAATGCAAATTCTAATAAAAGGAGAATTGTATCAAGTAGTGAACATTGTGCCAAAAAGTTATTTATGACTGATGAAGTACTAAGTAATGAAAATGTAAAAAAACTTATTTGTGTAATATAACAATTTATTAAGTCTTTTATAAATTTTTATTAATTTCAGCTTCAGTACATAACTGTGAGTGCAGATGACAATATTAAAGACAGTAATTGGGATTCTGTAAGTTTCTTTCATACTTTTCTTTCAAAATTAATTACAATTAAAATACAATTTTCAACTTTATAAATGTAACCAATAATTTATATCAGGTTCAGTATGTAACTGTAAGTAATGATGACAATCTTAGAAGAAACAGTAGTGATTCTGTAAATGTATTACATATTCTCTTTTCAAAATATAAAAAGTTTAAAGTTTTAATTATTACTTAATTTGAATACTAACTTTTAGGTACAAATTTTAAACAGCACAGGAAATGAAAGAATTCAAATAGATGAAAGCCCTGAATCAAAATCTGAAATTATTGTTGATAACTATGAAAGAAAGAAAAAACAAAACACTAACACTAATAATAATGAAACAGAAGTCCAAAATAAAATGATGGATGTTAGTGAAATTAAGACAGAGCCAGAAGTAAAACAAGAAAATGAAGCATGCATTTGTAGTATGGAATTTCAAAACAGAACCCCTTACATTGAAGAAACTGTTAAATATTCTGATATTATGAATATGACATATACTGAAGTGTTAAAAATGATGGAAAAAATATTAGCATTTTGTGAACTAAAAAATGAAATTTCATTAGAAGAATTTCTTGTGTTAAGAAGAACTAGAGATAAAATGCACTGGAGAAGTTTAAAAGAAAACATGCCTCTAAAGTAACAATTATGTTATCAATATTAATACGTTGATCGTATAGCCTTACATATACTGTCATAATTATATTCCACACAATTTATAATAAAAAAAATGTGCTACGTAATAAAAAGTAAACTTTTTCTTAAAAAATTTTTATTACAATCTTGTAGATTTACTTTTGTACAATATAACGGGCCTTATAAAATTAATTTTCAGAATCTTATTTTACATAGATATTATAAATACATTCACAATTATTTAACAGTATATTTTAATTATATTTAAATCGTGAGCTTGAAATATGAGTGTTAAATGAAAACAAAACTTGTATTTCAGCACAAATTTAAAAAAAATCTTTAATTACATTGCCCTGAGATTAAAAACATTCTTTAAATCTACGTTGCATTAAAAATAGAAGACAATTTTCAATAAATAGTTTGTCAAATATCCTAAATCTGAATTTAAAAAATAGTCCTTATTTCTGCCTACGAAAAAATTAAAATCAATAAAAATTTTGTATTCTAAGCTCTCGATTTTGTAGAAATAAAAATCCAATAAATAGTATAGTCCTTTTGAATAATGTCAAAAATTGTAGAAGCCATTCGTGGCAGGAATATTAAGTATACTTTAAGTAACTTAAAAGATTAATCGTTAAAGCTAAATTAATAAAATTAGTAACTCGAAAATTAACTTGCATTTATATAATTTGGAAAATTAAAGAAAGAAATGTTATTATTACATACTAAGTACCAAAAATAATAAAATATATTTTACCGTCGCAGATGATTTTCTTGTCCACAATTTTTCATACTATATAAATGCACTCGAGAACGATTGCCATGTATAAAATTAAATATTTAAAACATGTAAAAAAATAAATAATTAGTGTGTCTTATGCACTGCACATCATGCAAGCATCTCCATTTTCTCTAGAGCACACTAGCATTGCATCTTCATCTTCTTCTTCTTCTTTCCTTAATGAACCATTCTTCTGTGCTTTTCCATTCGACACAGGAGTTGTGTTTTTAAGTTTTGACTTATCCACTGTAAACTGCAGTGCATTCGCGGCAGGTTTTGTTCTTAAGTAGTACATGCCAGTCTTCAAACCCTAATTAAAATATTTCAAATTTAAATATTATGAATTTATTATAATATATAATTTTTTAAGCTAATAATGATATTCACTCACCGCTTTCCAGCCATAGAAGTGCATAGATGTGAGTTTTTCGGTTGTTGGCTTAGCCATATGAACATTTAGAGATTGAGATTGATCAATGAAAGCTCCTCTATCAGCTGCCATTTTCAAAATGGTTTTCTGAGAAATTTCCCAAACTGTTTTGTACAATTGCTTCAAATCATCCGGAATCCGTTCGACATTCTAAAAGAAAAGTTTCTATTACAAAATCAGTGTGCTTAATACACAAAAAAAAAATTATTTTAACAAAACGAAAAGTACCTGCACAGAGCCATTGTTTGCAATGATTTCATTTTTCATTTCTTCATCCCAGAGGTCTCTTTCCGTTAAGTCTTTCAACAAGTGAGGATTGACAATTTGGAATTCTCCAGACAGAACACGTCTTGTATAAATGTTGCTCGTGTAAGGTTCAATAGACTCATTGTTACCAAGTATTTGAGCTGTTGATGCTGTAGGCATAGGGGCAAGCAGTAGCGAATTTCGAACACCATGCTCTGCTATTTTAGCTTTCAATGCAGCCCAATCCCATAAATTCGTTGGTGTTACATTCCACATATCATATTGCAGAATCTGAAATTAATTTAGCGCTTAATTAACGTAAATTTAATTATTAGACTACAAAATTAATTGTTTAAAAGCTTACTCCTTTGCTAACTGGAGAACCTGGATAAGTTTCATATGCTCCTTTTTCCTTAGCTAACTCACAACTTGCTTCTAAAGCTCCATAGTACAAGGTTTCAAAAATTTGAATGTTAAGTTTTTGGGCTGCCTCGCTTTCGAATGGATATCTCATTAACAAAAATGCATCAGCCAAACCCTGGATACCAATACCTAAAATAAAATATTTTTATTATAAACTAATATAATAAAATTCAAATGTGATTAAACAACATTAATTGATTTTTTTTCATACCAATAGGTCTGTGCCTGAAGTTAGATCTCTCTGCTTCTTTAATAGGGTAATAATTTAAGTCAATGATTTTATCCAAATTCCTGGTAGTAATTTTAGCGACTTCCTTTAGCTTCTCAAAATCGTAAGTTTTTTTATTGGTATTTACAAACATATTAACGGCAATGGATGCTAAATTGCACACAGCCACTTCATCGGGTGATGAAAATTGTACAACTTCTGTACATAAGTTACTGCTTCTGATTGTGCCAAGGTTCTGTTGATTTGATTTACGATTACAATGATCCTTGTAAAGCATGTAAGGAGTACCAGTTTCAACTTGAGACATCAGAATTGCTGTCCACAATTCTCTAGCATCAATCTGTCTTTTGTAACGTTTCTCCTTTTCATAGCTAAATTTTATGTAAATAAAGTTTAAAAAATGCAAGGAATTTTTTAAAGAACTAATTGAAAATAAATTCTTACTTTGTGTATAACTTTTCAAATTCTTCTCCCCAGACATCGGCTAAGCCAGGACATTCATGAGGACACATCAAACACCACTTTCCATCATCAAGAACTCGTTGCATAAATAAATCTGGGATCCACAAAGCATAAAACAGTTCTCTTGCTCTATGTTCTTCTTTACCTATAAAAAGATAAAATAGAATAAATTATTTAGAGTTTTAATTATGGAATCAAAAGTACTTCTTAACATAAAATATTATATTCAAAAATTACCTGTATTCTTTTTGAGATCAAGAAATTCAAAGATATCAGCATGCCAAGGTTCCAAGTATATAGCAAAAGCACCGGGTCTCTTATTTCCTCCTTGATCAACATATCGAGCTGTATTATTATAAACTCTGATCATAGGAACTAAACCATTTGAAATTCCATTGGTACCAGCTATTCTTGTGCCCTTGGCTCTAATACAATGAACACTTAAGCCAATACCACCTGCAGACTTGCTAACTAATGCACATCTTTTCAAGGTGTCATAGATCCCTTCAATACTATCTTCAGTCATAGTTAGGAGGAAACAACTGTAACAACCAATTTATTATCAGTTTGTTTTCTTAAGTAAATTACTTAATGCTTTCAAAAAAGTTTACCTTGACATTTGCTGACGTAATGTACATGCTGAAAAGAGAGTTGGTGATGCATGTGTAAAGTAACGTTCAGACATATAATTATAAGTTTCTACAACTTTATCCAAATCTTCTTTGTGAATAGCAACTGCAACTCTCATAAGCATATGCTGTGGTCTTTCAGCCACTTTCCCATTAATTTTCAATAAGTAACTTCTCTCCAATGTTTTAAATCCAAAATAATTATAGCCAAAATCTCTATCATAAATAATAGCCGAATTCAGTCTGTCTTTGTGTTTTTGAATTAAATCATGGTACTCCTTGCTTATCATTGGTCTATGTTCTTTGGTAATAGGATCAATCATCTCGTGAAGATCAGTTATCACATCTAAGAAAGGATATTTTAAAAAACAATTATTAGTTTGGAAAACAGTTGAGATAAACAAAGATGAAATCGATTTCTAAAGAATCTTTACCGCTAAAGACTTTCTTAGTTTCCTTGTGTAAATTTGAAATTGCTATTCTTGCAGCTAAAATTGCATAGTCTGCATGTTTAGTTGTCATTGTTGCAGCAGTTTCAGCAGCTAAGTTATCAAGTTCCACTGTTGTGACGCCAGGATACAGGCCATTGATAACACGGAATGTAATAGATGTCTAAATTGTAATAAAAATATGAAATAATTAGTTATTTAAATGTTTTTTGTAAAACTATAAAAGTGGATCAATAAAATGAGGAATTTCTTACTGGATCGACATAGTCCATGTCCAAGCCATAGCAAAGCTTTTGTATCCTTGAGGTGATTTTGTCGAAGTGAACTTCCTCCTTGCGTCCATCTAGTGAACATAAATAAAATAGATAAATTATGCTTAATATATGCATTCAACATTTATTTTTGCAACAATTTCTTTTGTTTGAACTTAAATCTATATTTATGATTCATTACACACACATGCACAAATAATTTAAAAAAATAAGACATAGAAGAGAACAAATTCGTCCTTTAAATCTATATAATACTATGAAAACGACATGCAAAACAAAAATGATAAAAATCCAAGTAAAAAACCATGCACTCTTAAATTAGGCGCAATTGACAAAGAAAAGGCGAGGGGTTGACAACGCCAAGTTTAACCTACACAAAACGTGATAGAAACGAGGTAATATTCACTTACTGCGCTTGAGCACGTACATCTTCCCCTTGGCGACCATTGTTGCAATACTCAAAAAAACGAAAGGGCTTGAGAAAATTAAAAAACACGCTTCGAAGCTTCTGAGAAGTCGCAGAAGACCGGCACCCGTCGGGACCTCGTAGCTTTCTGATGGGGGATCAGACGATATTTCGCGGGAACGGGAAATAGCTTTTCGCGCTAAAACCAGCAGAGCTGGCGGGGATTGGCGGGACCCTTCGCAGCAGTTGACGAAGGATGTGACGTCAAGGGCGAGCGGTTTAGAACTTTTAACTGATCTAGGCTGCCTTTTTTTCCAAGTTCTTACAAAAGTTCATTTCAAAATTCTATGGGTGATACTGGTAAGCATACTGATGTGTTGCGCAAAACTTTGCAATGAACGACATAACGAAGGAATGAGAAAGGCAGTGAATAATACTTTTAAGTATTAATAAAGGCGTAATATGTAAGTAATATTATATTTTTTAATTTTTTTTTAAAGTTATGTTTGTTTTTGCTTTACAAAATGTACATTTACATATGTAATCCTAAATAGTAAAAAGTGTGGTGAGATTTTCAATTTTCCAATTGAAAAAAGTGAGTAATCAAAAGAAAATTGATTAAACAATTGCAATTTCGATGATTTTTTGTTAAATAAGTGAACGTCTATTTCTAAAACAATTAAACAACCAACAACCCCTTCGAATGACGTTTCGTGATGAAATTTTGGTGTTTTGACCATTATTGGTGTCTTTGTTCTTTTCTGGTGGTCACAAACGGGAATGTGACTTCAATTTAGGTTAGGTTTCATTTATTAAATGACACCTACTGGTGTAGTGCAATCATTTATAATAAAGGGTACATACGTTATATATATACCCATGCAAATTTCGTGGGGATACTACAACAGAGGTAAGTATTCCAGAAAATAAACTATTAGTAGCACTAGCGTCTTTGCTGTCACTACTCATTGTATGGAAATAAATAGATTTGCAAGATGTATTTTTAAATGAGATTTTGCTTGTGATATTACAGAATTGTTGTTTCCTTAATGTAAACAGTGGATAAATTCTAAAACATTTATGAACTTGTTATTTTTGCAGTGACATACTTAATTCCATACGTTTTTCATTCATAAATGATTAATTTACCAAATTAATTTATGTTACATTTTGCTTCGCTTGTGATATAGAGTATTTTGATCATGGAGAAGGAAACAATGGATATAAGTAGTGAACCTTCTGCGACAGATGAAAATCAAGAAAGTAAAAAAGAAGCAGTCCAACAAAGTCAACTGACAATTGTTCGAGTACCAGTGAAACATGCAAATTTAGGAATGAGGAGTCATGCTATGTAAGTAATCAAAAGTAGAATTTAAATTTATTTTTTATAATTATTATATCACGAATTATGAAATTTTAGGGATTTGAGTACCATGGTAGAGTTAACGTCTTTTAGTACATTGGGAAAAATTCAACCTTTTTTAGTGACCATTTCAGCAACGGCAGCACTTTTAGTAGATCTTCATTGTCATCTTACTGATAAAGAAGTTTGTGGATATTTAGGAGGTTATTGGGATGTAAATGCACATAGTAAGTAAAAAGTAAAACAGATCATTATTATTTATGAAAACTTACTTATCTCACTAAAATGTAGACTGCAAACGCAATTGACTCACAAGAATAATTGCTTATTTGATATCCAAATACTTATTTTATTATTTATTGCAGACTTATCTATACTTGGAGCATATCCTTGCCGATATGCTGGAAAAGACAAAACTGCAGCTGCTGCAGTGGAGGCTGAAATCTCTCGTGCTATGGACTGGAAAAAAATGACATTAGTAGGATGGTATCATTCTCATCCTCGTTCCCATGCATCTCCTTCATTAAGAGATGTAGATGCTCAACTGGATTATCAGATTAGAATGAAAGGACCTAGCGATAATGGTTATACTCCATGTGTGGGATTGATTTGTTGTAAGTGAATAAAGGTTTAAATACACAATATTATACTTAAACATCTTATATTCAAATCTCACTGATCATCCTTGTCTTAGCTCCATATAATGCTGATGCAAATTGTTATGAGTCAAATTTTAATGTTTTTTGGTCTATGCCACCTCCAGAAAATAGACCTCATGAATACCCTAGACCAATGCTTCTGAGTTATACTTTAACTCAAGAACAATATATTTCTCAAGATGCTCTTGAAGAAATTGTAAGTCAATAATGCATTACTTCAATTATTATTCTCATTTGGTTTATGTAACTTTTCAAACAAAATATTATATTTACTTTTAGAAAAAATGTATCGAGTATTATAAATTTGAAGGTGGTATTGATTTTACCTCCAAATTCAATGGTAATGTTACTTACTTAGAAAGATTAAAGGTATGCTAAAGGTGGTTTATTTTTCTTCCAATCGAAGTTTTCTATAAATAAATAAAATAATCATTTAATTTCAGAGTTCCTTAGCGTCGAAGCTTCCTGGTCGAAGCAACCGAACGAACGGTTCGTACTGGGACTTAATAAAAGAAATGATAGCACCAGGCTACGATGATGGGTCGGACTCACCGTTCGTGAACATGAAGTTCCCTCTCATCAACGATCCGATCGCACAAGCCACGGGCATAGCTCCAGCGGCCAACGTCTTCCTCACCCCTGCGAACTTCAAGCCCGAGAATTCGATCTCAGCGGTTCAAAAAGCTTACGCGCTGCAGCAGCAGCAACAGCAGTCCGAAGCCTCTGCCGAAAACAACCACGTGAAGGACTCAAATTCGTCCAAGCAGTCCCACATCATAAACACACCGGACGGTTTATCTAGCTTCCGCGCCGGCGAGCTAACGGTTTCTCTGAAGAACATGAAGAGCGACTACGACTACAGCCCGACGGACTTCACGAAAATCGAGTCGATGAAAGGCCGGAGCGATTATCCACTGGCGGACCTCACGCAGCCCATCAAATTTCCGGACTTTTCCAAACTATCGAATTTCTCGCCATCGGACCTCGCCAAGCTCACGGGCTTCTCGCTCAACGACTTCACGAAGGCGGCGTCCTCTTCGGCTTATATGCGCAATATAGCCAATCTGTTCGGACCAATCGGCAAGGGCATTCCCGACCTGTCGGAGAGCAATGACAGGCGGTCGAGCGACTTCCCGGACATCATGGCACCCTTCAAGCCACCCACGGCCTCCTCGCCGGCCCCTAAGGAGTCCAGCCGCTCGACAAACAGCAACGCCGAGGACTATTCGAGCGGCGAGAAGAAAAAATCGGCGGAGGTCATGGACACGTCCAGCAGCTTTTCAGGCACCGAGGACTTGTCAACGTCCGGCTCGAAGCCGGACTTCGGTGCCATGATCGACATGTCAACGAAGAAACCGCATCATCATTCTATTGATTCCGGAGATTCTTTGAATTTGTCGAAAGACAGACAATAGCAGAGCTAAGTGAATGCCAAGGTCCGATTTTACCGGCCTTTCGATTTGTGAAATTTTTCTTAAGTGCTAAATTCGTTTGATCGGATCATTTTTAGATTCAGATTTGATGTTAGGAACACTGAAATTGGTTGATCGGTCTGTAAATATTACGGATTTTGATTTGTTTTTGTTTTGTTTAATTAACAAAGAAAATTTGTTAGAATTTACGTGAATAAATTTTTTAAAAGATTTTAAAATTGTAGCGGAAATTTGGAGATTTTTAAATCCAGCATTGACAGTTTACGAAAATCGAAAAGCCGGTAAAATGGGTACGGATAGAACTTCAGGCACATCGAAATATTACCCTGAAGTGATTTAGAACTTTGTCTGTGACAAAAAACTTTCTAGTGTGAATATTTTTGAATGCTGAAAGTGAGACACTTTATCATAATACATCGTTTCATCGCACATCGAATAAGAGTTACATAGCTCTCAATTTTCCATATTTATGTTGAAATTTTTAAATAATTTCTTTTTATTTTATTAATTTTTTACCGCATTATTTTTTTTAAGTATTAATTTTGACGAAATATTGAATTTGCTATTCAATTTTCTATATTATTGTATTATATTTGTGATGGCAATCGCAAAGATCTCGAGTTTTTTTACGAGCAAATTGTACATATATAATCATTTTTTTACAGTTGCTTTTTATAGTATTATACATTTTTAGAAATGGGAGGTAAATAATCTTTTAAATCATTTAATAATATTCATTGATTAATTTTATTTGCAAATGTCACAGTTCGTTTTTCTTTCTGATAACTGTACAAATAATTTTTCCAATAGTGAAAAAACTCGTAGGATAACGGATGACATAAACGATTTAATATTTAAAATTTGCAATAAAAGTAAAAATACACATTTTTACTGTATTCAGTATAGATCAAAATGGTCAATATGGCATTTTATTGATCGATATTTTATTTATCCTGTGAAATAATGTGAAATTAAGCTAGTATACAATTTCTACTGAATGTATATAAAACTTTGCACATTACACAGTTGCTGTGGAATTTTTTTCCGCAAAATAAACATTTAAAGAGTGATGGATTGAAATAATAAATGTACGTAGCATAAATAAATAAAAAAAGTATATACTTAAAATTGAAAAAATAAAATTCCCTAGGCAATTAATAAAATTGAAAGTAGAGTCTGTTTCTATTAAAGATTTTGTGTGATATGCAATACGAATGATAAGTACGATGTTTATAGGTTTGACAAGAGAACGAACTGAATGTGTATCTTCTGGTGTACAATAAAATATTTAAAACAAATCTAACGAATTAATAATTATATATCATTTGAATTACCAAACAATTTGTAAATTCAATTTATCAAATATTTTGATAAATGAATTAGTGTCGGATGTTTAAGGATAAAAAATGCTCAAGGATTTTTAGATGAAATTCATATCACATGATTCACTGGTGCACATTTTATTGCTAATTTTTTCGTCTTGGTGTAAAAAAAAGTTAAATACAAAGTTGAAAGAATTTTAATTTTGTTCCTTTTGAACAATAGTTTATCGCAGTTTCAAAGTTTGAAATCCAAGAGTAATTACGACTGAAAAACGAAATTTAACGTGCACGTAAGATTCTGTTATCTGCCATAAAATTCATAAAATTTCGTTTTTTAGAAAACCGAAAATTTTGATATCACGTGTCATTGAATTTCACGTTCGTCGCCTCCAAAGTGCACTTTGGAGCTTAATGTACAAACTCCCTGATTATCACACCCAAATCCTCCAACGTGTACGTAATTTCGTCGTACGTCGATCTCCTCAGCGAGTGCACCAAAACTCGAGTGTATAATAAACGACGCTGCATGCGCGTAAGCCGGCGTCTCGTTGAGCATGCAGAGGGAGTCGCGGGTGAGTCCCTCGGTATTATAAGCGTCGTCGCCTCCAAGAGGTGCGTACGTGACACGGCCGGGTCAACGACACCCCGCGCGCGTTTCGTTTTGCGCTCGTTCAACCCAGAATGCATTTCTCGGTTCACTTCGGTGCGGGGGATTTTTTTTCTTTTCTTTTCCCATTTCTTCCATTTGTACGGCGAATCTTTAATGCGACACTGGAAAGAGTTTCTGGTTTAAGCCTTGGGAAGGAAAGCAGGGGTATGTCGGGTTACTTTTTTATTGAAGTGGAATTTTATTGGATGGTATGTTTGGATGGTTAAAATGAATTTTAAATTGTGTGGATTAATTTTTATGATTTATTTAAGTAGTAAATATTTAGATTTAAATTTTTGGATGATAAATATTCAAAAAGTGTTTATGGACACATTTAATTTGAAATTTAGACATTTACATTAGCATTTCTTTCGCAATCATAGCCCGATCCTTTTACTCGTATGTAAAGTAATAATTTTTTGTTAAAAATATTTACATAACGATAATTTAAAAATAAAATTTGCATTACTTTACACGCGAATTTTTTTGCATTATTTTATTGACGATTGCAATTAGGTGTCTGACAAAAGGTAAAAATAATTAATTGACTCATGCTATATATACTACAAAAAGTATAGATAAGCGAAGTATAAGCTTGATGACTTTGATTCTCGAAAGTTTTATCAATAAATCTTGTATAGAAAAGAAAAAGTAAAAATATGATTGATTATTTTTCGATATCTAATTATTTTATGAACCTAATGGAATATTTTTCATTGAACGACCCAATTGATGTATTACCATTCGATAGTACACTACTTATTCAACGTTATGTCATTTAGAAAGTTATCCATTCAAGTTCACAATCACCCATCACGTATTCATGCATGTGCGCTGTTAATATCTTATATTTTTTGAAAAATAAAGTACATTCAACATTTTATTTAAGTAAGATCCCTGTTGAAGAAATTGTTTAATTTTTTCCATCGATAGAACGATTTATTGGATATTTTTTGCATTTAAGGGCTATTTCTTAAACTGGTCATTAAAAGGTCTAAAATTTACGAAAAATCGTTTTTTCTATGAGAAAATTTGTCGATGACTACTTTTATGCTTAAAAACATGTCCCTACTCCCATCAACTGAGTGAAATTTCTTAACGCCAATGTATTCCCAGTCGAAGAGATAATAGCCATTGCCAAAATGTGGAATATCAAAAATCCACTCCACTCGAGTGTAAACTGAGGCTTGCAAACATTGATTATCAAGGTCAATTTCAACATTTCCTATTCGTTAGTTGTTATCGATGATTTTCAACTTTCGTTTTCAACGCATGAACCTCCAATTGCTTCAATTTTCCTGAAGTAGATTAATTCATTCTTCCACATTTCGAGATCAATAAACAAATCCACAACCCCGTTATCACCCCCCCCCCAAAAAAAAAAGAAAAACAAAACTAACGAAAATAATTATTCTATCCAGGACCATGGCGGACCGAGTAATCGCAGCGCTCAACCCATCCCCGGGCTGGCGTCCCGCGGCACTGATCTCCCAGCTGAGCGTATTATACGGCGCGCCGCCGCCTCCGGAATTACAAGACACCGCGGCGCTGGGCGCGCGGTGAAAGTCAAGCGCGCGGAGCGGAGCGGTGAGAGAGAGAGAGAGGGGCCCCGCGCTCGCGCGGGGTCCGCGTGGTGGGGCCCAGCGCGGCGAGGACGCCGCCGGTCCCTCGGCGATCGCGCCGCAGTCGCTCAGCACGGCTTTCACCCGGCCGCACACACAGTCCCGTCGCGCCGAAGTAGTGCCTCCCCCTCCACCTCCCCGTCAGGACGGCGATGACGAGGCCCGTCGGCTGAGGCCCGCCCCAGGAGCGCAGCAACTCGACCGGCCGCACAGCTGGTGAGTACCGTTCCCAACATCTTCTGCTTCTTCTTCTTCTTCTGGGTTTTTTTATTCTCTACTTTGCGGGTCCGTTTTTCGACGAGTGGAGAACGGGCCTGGAGAACGGATATTCCGCGGGGATAACAGCGATGTTCTTTCGGAAGGGGATGAAGTGCGTTTATGTTTTTGGTGTTCGTGGAGGGATCTTGCGCAACTGCAGCTGGGTATTTTTCGGAGAGAGCGCGAGCGGCCTGATTGATGTTGACGCGCGATCGATGAGGCAACTCGCGGGCCCCGGAGGCTGCCTTTTCGGATTTCGAATGGTAGCGCCTGGCATACCAGATCTCGTCGTACTCCGAATTTTTCGGTCTTTCGGTTTTGTGGGAGCCGTGGTACCGCGAAATCGGCCTGCGTTAAGTGCATTGCTATCTCCTGCATGCAACAACACTTTCTCCCGTCGTAAGGATTATACCTCCTCTCGTAATACGGAATGTGCATAGCGAAAAATCTGGAATTCACTCGATTCGAAATAATTTAGCCTTTTCACTCGAACATAATAACAACTTTTCACTCCCACATTTTCGAACTACACGCTAAATCAACTGGTGTAAAATTTACCGTTTATTCTAGAGTAGGTCCTAACATTACTCCTTAAAGTTGAATTTGACTCTTTTAGCGAATCTACTCTAGAGCAAGAGCGACATTTCACTCCAGCGAATTTAACTTGCAGTACCTTTCCTCGTTACGAAAAAAAAGTTCCTCTTCGCTTCCGGAAACTATATGCGATCGGCAATTGCATAAGACAAATTTACATTGACGAAAATCGGCGGGCAATAAATCGAGCGCGCCGCCACTTCCTAAGGAGCTGCCTCGAGCGCGCGCACCGCTTTCTAGCGCCGTAGCGATCGGTATATAACGATGAGTATAATATGCACTCGGGGATCGCCAGTAGGCATGTGCGCAAAGGCGGGAGGCTAATTAAATCGCATTTAACGAGACCGTCGGAGTCGAAAAGTCGCGGTGATTCATGCGCGCGATGCGCGGCGCGCGGCTTTTGTGCGCGCAAGAGTCCCCGCGGAGAAAATTTCTCATGCACTTATAGGTGCGCGTATGAAGTTTTCACGTGGTAGCGTCACACGGCCGCGCAAGAAAGTCGCGTGCGCGAGCATAAATGGAAAAAGGAGGATGCGCATGGGCAATGAAGAAAATGTAGTACGACGATAGGCATATTTTATCCTTCCAGATGGTTATCTTTTTAAACGTGGGTCATAATTTTTTTAAGAAATTTTTCTTCTTTTTTTTAACATTTTAAATTTAGTTTATTATTGTTCGCTGCATTACTATTTATCGATTTTTTGTTTATTTTATGTGTGAGTTCAAATTTTATTACAGAAGTATTATGAGTGTAATTAATATACCTTTAAAGGTACATGTCAGTTAGAGTTAAATAATTTACGATTAATAAAGTATTTCTTGATAATTAAAGTTTTAATCAAACTTAAAGGAAAATATCTCTGCTTATGAGAATTTTAATTCATCTTCGAAGTGCCGAATTAATTACTCTAAAGGGTTGACGACTTTCTTAGCTATCTTCACTTTCATACCGTAAATAAATTCTTCAATGTTAACAAAAGTTCAAGTACCAATTTTTTAACATTTTTTAAAACTTAATTCAAACTCTATAAAACGAAAAATAATAAACACGCGTAAACGAAAGTGCGAACATTTCGCTCATAAAAGACCGCGATAAAATAATCTTAAGGCAAACACCTGCAGCCGTAAGATTGTCGATGTAAATAAGAGAAAACTATACGGTGGATCGGATGAATCGTGCGGAACGGGAGGCAGAAAAATGAGGCATAGGAGCGGTCTCCGTCGACACAGAGCGAGAAAGAGGCCGAGGAGTGACCGGGCCGTCGGATTTCACCGTTACGGCTCCGCGTGTAACTCGCGCGCCAGCGCCTTTTCGAATCGCCTTTAAACGGTTTGGAGGAGGACGGAGCGACGCTTCCGGCGGTGCGGCCGGCTTCACCGTGCCAAATAAATTCATCCGGACGGGCGATTATTTCGGCGTCTTTTTTGCCCGTGGTATTTCGAAAAATCGGCGACCTTCGCCGTTTATCATACTTTTCTCGTGGCCGGGTTTTGCACGGAGGAGGAGCGGGAGAGTCGAGAGGTTTTGAGACACGTGGAGTTTCAGATTGAGGAGAACAGTGAAAAAATAGTTTTATTCGGCGAAAATTAAATTAAATAAAAAAGTTTTTCTTACTCCGAACTAGTTATATTAATTATCGTTATTTTATGGCATTTAATGCGTGAAAATATACCGGGGTATATACTCTTTTTATGATTTATATTTGTGAGCGCATTAAATTTTCATTACATATTTTCAGTAAAAACTGAAATATATTATTGGAGTCCTTTAAATTTATTTTTTTAATAACATGGACATTTCTACCCCTTAGAAACATGTAAGGAAATTACGAAACTTTCTGCACCTTATTTAATAAGGTACCTACCATCTCATGATAAAGTTCTTTATTATTATTCCGAATTTTGAATATTTTTTGTAAAAAAAAATGAAGTTATGCATCGTGCACTGTAATTTAAATGTATTCAAATGTGTATCACTAGGTTCGAAGCTTTTACGCGCAAACGTATTATTACTTATTCGAAAATGATAATCATCGACTTTCTTTTGAAGGATCGCCGTAAAATCGTGTTCCCTCGTGCGCAACGCGAACCGCTATGGATTATACACTTTTTTTTGTTTACTCTAAATTGCACGTGAGCGATATTTTTCCTGATTTTTCTTCCTCGAAACCATCGCCGCTGCAAGTTGTGAAATTATTTAATAGATATACACCACGGTTTTATTGAAAAGAAAAAGCGGTATTATCTATAACAACAGCGTAATAGAATACGAAATCGTATACGCACCGGTAAAAGTGAATATAGAAAGTTTTAATAGTTGAAATTCTTAAAAAATGAGTAATCCGTATTAATAACCGTTTCGCCGTAAATAAAACGCGAAGACTTAGTAAAAAAATAAAGAAGGCTGCACCTGTCTGTGCTGAAATGACCTCTTATAAGGATTCTTCATAAAGCGCACCGAGAAGATCCACAATTTATAAACTACCTTAGTAAATTCACCTAAAATTATTACAATCATTATCAAACAATTAGTCCGAACTACTCAAGCCAAAATATAAATAACCCTCGAGGAGCATCGCAAGCGGAATGCCGTATACCGTTACTCCGATTAACATAATAAGATTACCTCCGATGTAAATCCAGCGGATAATAAAAAAATTCACTCCGAGAAAAAGATACACCCACGCGCGGGTCTCTCGTAATTAGGTCCGCGCGCTGCAGGTACATATCCCCTAGACGCGACGTCGATCGCACGAGGGCAGCAGCCGCATGAAAACGAGGCGCTCCGCGGGAGTGAAAGCGCAAAACTGGCTCGAGCCCCCCACGCCGCTCGGCTCACGTAAGACCGCCGCGCGGAGATTGTGACGTTCGCCGCGCGAGGATCCAGTGCTCTACCTTCCTTCCTTGTTTTTTCCGTTTTTCCGTAGTTTTCTTTAGTTTGAAAAACCGGAGATGGCGAGGGAAAGAGAATTATTTTCGTTTCGGAGCGAGGGGGGGAGGAAAATATTTTTTTCGGAGTGCAGCGGCGTTGCGCAAGCGCAATTAGCCGGTTACCAAACGGCGCCGTGTACTTACTCACGAGGCTGACGCGTGGAGTTATTTCGTGCGGCCAAATGTCTTTGACTAATGTCCTTTTGACACGAGGGATTGTGTAAAATTTTAACGTGATCGTAGTTTTCATGACTAATAATTTGAGCGAACTTTTGTGGGTCGGCTACTTTTAACGGGCGCCGTTTTCTTTAAATGCGCTGTACAGGGTCCAGTTGCAAGTGGATACTGCAAGCTTGACGAAATAAATGTGAAATGTTTGAACTGTTAGATCTGGATTTAGTGAAAATTTGAACGATTTATCTAGTATAGTGAATTAATCAAATTTTTTATCGATTAGCTATAAAATTTTAAGGAAAAGACAAACAGGATTGTTTAGTTTTCATAAAAAACAGTCAGTTACTCAACAATTCAATTGCTGCTGTTTCTCATTGTCGCAATTAAACTGTATAACTACTAATAAAAATGCAATTAAACTGGATCACTGAAAGAATATTGATTGACAATCAATAATATTTTACTATTCTCGTAATGTGAAACAGTGAAAAATCGGAAAAATCTATTTCAAAAAAGGAATTGTGCAACTCTTACATCGATTGGCTCAGTTTTCACTCGAATTAAGTGGATCTTCATTCTTTCACATTATCAGATTTGATAATGTAAATGCTAAGGCCGTGCTCATGATAATAATGTATAATCGTAATACTAATATTAATTCTAATGTTAATTATTACAATTTAGCATTAGCTAATAACTAGTACTGTTACATACTATTGACTAATACTAAGCAGTCCGGTAACGACTTAGATAAGGACATTAGACTTTGAGATATTGAAGTTATATCTAAACTTTCTTTGTTAAATTCAAAGTTACTCATTTTCTTAAACAAATGAATCAATCTATCTTAAATTTCTGAAATAAGATCAAGTATAAAAACGCACCTAAAAAAAGTTAATAAACCCTTGTATCAAGTCCAAAGTCGTTCATTTATTCTTCAAGTGAAAGTTTGTGGGATTTAGACGCGACTATTCACTTGTTCCACTGTTTCATTCAAAGGACTAAAAAATTGTACTAAAGAAAATGTTTTAATTCCATTAAAAACAACGCGTTAATTGATTAATCCTACGAAAAAGAGAGCAGACCCCCAAAAAGGCCAGAACGAACGCAGAAAATTTAATTAGAGTCCGTGTAAGGCTTTCACGGGGCATAGTGACGGAAAAAAAAGGGAAGCTCAAAAAGGGCCCGCGCAAGACGAAGAAAGGCTTGAGGCGTCATCGCCGCCGGAACACGTCCGCCTGGACTACCTGTGAAATTACGAAAGAAAGGAGAGGACGATCTGCCCGGTCATCGGAGCCTGAATTCCTCCTCTTTATTCATCGTCTCGAGGGGCTTCCGTGAATCCGCGTTTTCCAGGATCCTTATTACACGCTGAAAGCGTTGGAGGCTCTTGAAGGGAGAGATTTTCGGTTAATGCGTGATGATCTAATTATTGCAGGGAAATTTTTTTTAGGAAAGAAAAAGAGTAACCGAGGTTGATTTGATAATTTGTTCAATTAATTTAATCATTGCGCTCCATATTAAATAGTGGAGATCCAATAATCGAACAATATTAAATAAAAGCTCGCATTCGTAATCTGTTTCAAGTGAGATTAGTGAAAAATGACTAGAATTAGAGAAATGCGCACTTAAGATTAGCGTAAAGTACTCTGTTAATTATTCATTAGTGATTAAACACTGCGACGATATACATTATACAGTAATAATTGCTGTACACGTGACATTTCTTACTTCAGTGAAGGAGATTTATTAAATCAAACGATATAAAATATTGGCATAAAAAGAAAACTAAAATAATTTGAAATATCTTTTTAAATCAAATACATCTAGATATCGCATTCCCCCGTCAGAATTGAATCCCCCGTGTCGCAATTCGCTACCATCGATCAAACGAGCAGGGCACGTCGTAATCCTCCGCAGTGTCATTTCACGGAAAGGAGCGCAACGCCGGATTTTTATCGGCGCAACGTCACTCGATGTAATAACCGCGCACCTACTCATCCGGTCCACCTTGAAATTTCTCCGGCCACTTCCCGGTAGCGCACCGGACGTCACTTCGGATCCTCGAGATCGGCCAGTCACCGGACCGTTTGCGCAAGGCGCTCGCGCCGATTTACTCCGCCGACCTTCCGGATGGCTATACGGGGAGGTGTACATGTGGGTACGGACACTTCTACGTGGACAGAATTTTTTTTGTAAAAAAATGATGATGTCTCGCGATTTTTGATGAAATTACTAATCTTGGAGAGATAGTGACCGGTTTGGTAAAAATTACTTATGTTGTCGCTTCCCACGAAGACTAGCAGATTCAAATTTTAAGGCAACGACTAACGCATTTTAAATTTCCGACGCATTTCGCGCTTTTATCGTCAAAGCTAACACATTTGGATCCTGCGGAGACTAGCAGATTTCGTCGCTCTGCCGTGAAGGTAATAGGAGAAATGTGCTAGACTGTGCGGTAAAGGTGTGAGGTGTGCTAGTTTTCCCACGTGAAATGAAATTTGTTAGTCTTCACGGCTAAGGTCTGAGATGTTAGTTTTCGCGGAGCGAAATGAATCTGCTAATAAAGAAGAGAAGCGAGACTACTGCACTGTAGTTTCGTAAAAATTTCCATAAACATTGTAATGACTTTTCTGAGTAATTTTTTACAAACCTAGATCATTTCGCCGCTTCTTACGAAGACTATTTTAGACTAGCAGACCTATTTTAATTTGTTGTTTTTTACAGAGTACCAGAGTGAAATAAATGGATCTAGGACGTTTTTTGAAACCTTCTAGTCTTCGTATGAAGCGACGATTTAATCCTGAGTTATTTTTATCAGAATTCTCTCCGCATATTCTGTAGATTTCGAATAGGATTCTAATTCTATATTAATTAGGCCAGTAAGTGATTATTAACTGTACAGTAATTTTTACCGGAAAATTATTTCCTTGTACTTCTACCGATTTTGTAAAGAAATTGAATTCTGCTAATTGCCTCTATAAATGGAATCGAGAGTTTCTTCTTTTCCTGAACGACGCGTGCGCCGAGAAGATCGTGATTGATTTTTTTTTTGTTAGTGCAAGGAGAGTCCAAATGGTTTTGGCCTTAACACATTTTTCGCTTATGAAATTAATAGGGACGCGTGATGGATTCCTCGCGCGGTCCTAATTGATTTATTGTGTCGATACGGAAAAAAAATTGTGACGCAACGATTGTTGCACGCGGCGGTAGTCGTTAAACGTTCTCGATCGCTTTTTTTTTATACACGAGCTATGTAGGTTCGAAAAATGTGTAACCGAAAGTACGCCTTGCGTAAGGTATAAGGGGAGTGCACGAGTACGAGGAAGTTCGTTGAATTGGAATCGATTCACGAGTGCCTGAGCGTCTGAGGATCAATGAAAAGGCGATGTATCTTCCTCTTGTTTACCAGCCCCGCGGCGCATTCGTCGCTTCGTGATCGCTCGGTGCTTTAAAATGCATACCGATGTCGCTCGGCGGAATCGCAGCCGTTCATTCTTCGCCGACTGAATCAGTTCGATTCCGCGGAGAAAAAGAGAAGTAAGAGAATTCCACCCGTCGCACGAGTAAATTTTTCATTCTAAATTTAGAACCGATCGGTCTTCGTATAATCAAGTACAAAAAAAATGATCAAGCACAAAAAAATCAAGGTCCTGATAAAAATCACGTTAAAAATTCTCAAAATAAAGCTTGCGAATGACGCAATAAAGAGGAAACACAGTAAAATAATCGAGTAGAAAAGAGGCGAATCGATCGAAAAAAATTTAATGACTGAAATTCGTACCCCTCTTATATCATCCTCGACCGCACGCGCTTTTTACCCGGCCGGGGCTTGCACAATCCGCTGGTTTTTTGCGCGACGCCGGTTTAACGGCCCCGCTCTTAGCCGTCACAGCAACGTAATTACAACCCCAGCCGAAACAATGAGCCTCGATCCCGATAATTAGACGACGGATCGCGCAGATGGAACGCGGCAGCGAGCGATCGGCCGGCTTTTTTCCCGGGAAATTCGATCGCCGCTCGAAAAGCGGGTGGTGAGCGCGAGAAAATCGAACTTGCGCGTTTGGGTGTAGTACGCAGTTTAGAAAATATAGATTTTTTAATTTAACTCAATTTAGGTTTACTCAATTAGGTAAAATTAGGTTTTAACTCAATGTTTGCTGAAAACATTTGTAACTATAAAATTTTGAGCGTCTAACTATATTTTGATTTTTAAGAAAAAATTAATTACGTAAATAATAACACTTAGTAATCCATCCATAATTGAAACGATATATTAGACATATAATTACTAGTTAAAAATTTTTTTCACATATGTATATAGTATGTTAAAAATAGTCGATTACTACCAAGGAAGACTTCGATTAAAAATTGGCTATTTATTATTCCTTTTACTAATAATACCCATGAATATATACTAACGTACCTCCAGTAGAAAGTAAAATCTTGTGACTTCAAGGTACCAATGACTTTCACATTCGATACCTCACAAAAACTTCAACATTCAATTATCAATAAACTCGACGGTCTTCTACGTAGCGACGATCTCAATTTCCAAAATCTCAATTTAAATCAATAAATCGAAAAACACTTTTCCCTCAATTAGGACCGGAAAGAAATGAATTGACCCTCGTTAATGGGACCACGGAGACAGCGGCGGCATTACCATACAATGCGCTTCAGCCAACAGGATAATTGAAAGCCGCGCGATTCGTGGAGGTTCGAGCGCGGTGGTCGCACCGGGAGGATTTAATTAACGGTCTTTTCGTTTCATCGATCGAATTACATAAAAGTTTGGGCAATTCGCGAGTCGATGATTCGAGCGATGCGTTAATCGGCGCATCGCGAAGGGAAAAGAGGCGGCTTGTTGTGCATCGGCTTTTTTCGGGATGAACGATTGGCTGTTTACGTTTGTCCGCGTGCGGCTTTATGTAATGTAAGGGAATAATCTGCGATCGTAATCAAATTTTGCCTAGAGACCTTTTTTCGTAAAAATATGTGTCTTTTCGTTCGTTAGCAAATTATAGTTTGTATGCTATCATAGTATGTATAGTGCGGATGCTAAAGCAGTGTACGTGATGTAGGTAACATTTGAAAGTATATTCCGCTCCAAAATTATTTATAGCACACTTTTTTGTAAATTTTTTTACATTCATTTTTTAGTATATCCTTGAATTTTTAATTAACGGATTAGCAAAACAGCAAACACGTTCTGTAATAATAATTTACTGCAATTTTGGATAATATTTGATTATAATGATTATAATAGTTTAATCGATTCTTTTAAGGATTGCATAATTTATCTAACTATTTAAGTATTAAGCTGGCTTATATTTTAAAAACCCTTTGACTAAAGTTACCGGAAGAGATGTAGTTCACTTAGGGGTAAATGTATCAGGTAGCAAGTGCTGCACCTAGGCCCAAATGCATTTTAATTTAAATAAATAGTCATCAAGTGAAATATTTTTATGCAAATCACCCGAACATTTTTCAATATCCAGGCAGACACTCGAATGGTCTGCCTGAATATTCAATGAAACCAAAATTAATTTATCATTCCTTATTTCCAATCCATTGCATAAAACACCACCTACTCTTAAATTATTTTTGCTTTCAGCAAATTCATGATTTTGCGTTAATGGTTAAAATTGAAAGAAATTTTTTAATTTGTCAGGTGTAAAGCTCGAATACTTCACGAGTTTACAAAATCTACCACTACGATTTTCCACGTACGACGCAGGCAAACTTTCTAATTCCACCGCGGAATAAATCGATTGGAATAAAGCTACTTCGCATTTCCGGGCGTAGCAGCTGTCGTCGAAACCACGCACACGTAGACCCTCGCGTTGCATTAAAATTTGCTTCGCGTCCAAAAAAAATCGACCCTGGGAACGATTGAAAATCGAGCGGCGCGCCGTGAATCCCGCCGCGACTTTTCCGCGCCTCGGCGCTCCCGTTCGCCGCGACGTATATACGCACGCGCTCGCTTTCACTCGCAGCGGCGCAGGCGGTGTACGTACCTACCTACGTAAGTCGCGATCGGCGACCGCGAATCTTCGCGCGGGAAAAATGCTGAATGAACGCCGGAGCCGACAGTTCAATTTGGAGGATGATTTCACCGGGGTCGAAGGATTTTTAAGAGTCAGTTTATGCGACTTACGTTAGGTCTTTTTATAAATATCTATCCTTTTTTATTTATTTTTTAATATTAGGAAATTCAGTTTTTGTGTAAGACTTTTTGTAAATGGGTAAAACTATAAATTAACAAAATAAATAAATGATTTTTTTCAGTTTGGAATTTAACGCGTCATTGTGTTTCTTTTTTAGAGCTACAAAAAATGAATTACTTTTCGCAGAAAGTTGACCTTTTCGATGCGGAGATAAATCAAGGTCCTTTTTCGTGGGTGATGATCGAATCAATGACTCGTTAGTATTGTTATACACATCGATCGTGATAGGCGAACTTTAATTTCTTTAGTACAAGATAATTTTTTTCATCTCGTTTCATTCGAAAAGAAAGTTACAAAAGGAAAAGGTGAAAGTTGCGCAAAACTCAAAATTATTTGATTTGATAATCCCGATCGAACGAGCCGATTATACCGCGAGATCCTAATCGCAAAAGCCGAGGAAAAAAATGTTGAGTGCTCTGAAAAATATTAAACTAAAGCATACCAGCTCGCTCTATGAATTAGTCCACGTAAAAATTACGTAGCAACCAGCATTAGGATTACAACAAAGCCCTGCAGGTCGCCTCGAGCCTCTGAAATAATAAAACAGCGAACTTCGCGCCGTTGAAAACGTGACTTACGCCTCGCCTCGTGCCCAATTCACCACCTCCCGAGACAATCCCCTCGCGCGACCGGTAAAAACCATCGTAAATCAAGTGATTTACAAGTGCATCTTACAGTATAAGTGGCAAAAACCGCGAGGCTTCCACATCCCCCTTCGGCTCAGTAGCTCCGCTCTTATCGTCGTCGGAGGGAGAATGAAAAAAAAAACGCTGGAAAATAATAGGGCGGCGATGTTTTATTCAATTTTCCCGGCTCGCGCCTCGGCGCGTTTATACCACTTTGCGCAAGCGGGCCTCTTTTGTCGAGCGGCGCATAATAGCGAGTCGCGCATCGCGCGCTCCGCCCGCCCGCGCGCGTAATGCATACCTCCGGGATCGGGCTTCTCGCCCCCACCCACGAATCCCTCGCTTTTGTCCCGCTCGCCGCGCTGTTTTATACGCGCTCGTACGGCTGTTCCCTCGGCCGTTTTTTTTTCCTCGGCTTCTCTTCGGGAGCGAACGGCCGTTTCGAAAGGACTATTTTGACTTTTAGTGTGTTTCTTTTTTTTGTCTTTCTTTCAGGTATTTATGGCGAACTGTTTGCACTGCGAAGCTAGTCGTTAAACGATTGCTTGAATTTGTTCGAGAAAGAATTGTTGAAAATAAATGTGGATTGTCTAATAGTAAATCATCAATAATTTTGCTCGGTATAAGTGTTCGTTTAAATAATTAAGTCAGATATTGACTTAAGTAGTTTAATTATTATCTTCATTATTTATTAGAGTATCTATTACCTAATTTGTGAGCTCAAATATCATTTTTTGAGTAATTGAGCAGCTTTTTTATACATACATCTTTAACTTCCTTACTTTTAGGTTCTCCAAAACGTTTTTTCCTAGTTAATAACTAGTCAGAATTTGTCCAATTAGTGATTAAAATATCTTCATACTATTAAAATTACTGCATTAAAATTTCATTATCCGTAATCCTGATGTCTACTGGAGGTATGCAGATTTATTTGTTTACATTTAGGAAATAAAATTTATTAATGTGAACATGTTATAAATAGTGAAAACTATAGTTAAAAAAAAGGTGTAATAAGCTACATCGTGACGTATACACATACACCTAAAAATGTTTGATTACCATACTAGGAAAATTAAAGATGTATTATACCTCCTCAATTACTCAACAAACGATACTCAACGTGAATAATAAGCGCGATCGGGTTATAATTTTATCAATTGCAGTTATCAATTTGTTGAACTAACGGCAAGACGGTCATTACGTGTAGCGCCGATATAATTTAAAAGGCCCGATACACATAAAGGAAATTATTCATGCGCTCCGAATAATAGTAGTCCGTGGATATATGGAGCACAGTCATACATTATGCACGCATTATTGACAAATATCAATAAACTTGCATAACCCCCCGCCCCCTCCCCCACGGGCCGGAGTCATTGTCTTCCTATATACAGCCCGTACCTCGTTCGTTAAGATCGCTCGATCATTTCTCCCATTGCGCAATGCGCGATTATTACGCGTACGACTAACGAGTACAAATGCATCGCGAAGGTATAACGAAATCTACTTTTTCGTTCTATTTTACGAATGTAGATTCGAGCGTTAAGCTTCTTTTTTTTCCATCGTTTTTTAATTACGAATCGTTAAGTTTAAATTGAATATTCGTCGAGAGGAAAAAATGATTGCGAAATCGTGTATCGCGGACTCGAGCAATTCCACGTATGTTTATTGTAAGTGGTGTATACAGATGGTAGTTGCTCGCATGGTTTAAAGCTGTAATATTATAAATGCGTAATTTACGAGAGGAAATTGTTTCCACGCTCGCCATTCCGTTTAATAACGAAGGAAGCTCCGTTTAGCGACATCAGACCGGTCTTGCCGCATCGGGCTGTTACTACTGAATTAGAAGCGGAAACTGTGTACGGCCTCTTGTTAAGACTATTTTTCCTCGTTTACGCTTGCCATCGTAAACACTTTTCCATTTCGCAATGTGTTTTCAGTTTTATTAGTTTATTCATATTCTTGTGCAATAGTGTATTTTTTATTTTTCGCAGTGGATACGTTTCAGAAGACCAGAAACGAGTTTAGAAAACTTGTTATAGTTTTATCTTTCGTGTATATAGAAAAGTGTAGAAACATTTTTTCAATATATCATTTTTAATATATATTTAGTGTACATAGATATAGAAGTTATGTTTATTATTAATTAATTATTAGTTAGAAGACTAAATATTAACACATTTAAGTGAATAACAAAGATTTCATGTGCAGATGCATTCCGTTCATCGCATTCTTATAAACCCTTTTATATTAAGGTCTCTAGTTTATTTGTACGTCAATTTGTTAATAACGAAATAAAATTAAAATGGAAAATGTAACAACTTGACTCAAGAAAGCACAAAAAAGCTTCTACATCAAATCAGCACCTTAAATTTTTACTTTTCCGCGCGAAAACTTCTCGCTCCCATTGCGCAGCACCTTCGAAAAGTCCACGACGACTGCGTCCACGTTCGAAGCTCGATTGAAAAGCGAGCGACACGGAGTAGAGGCCGAGAAGAAAGCGCGACCGTATCGCAAGTGGTCCGCGAAAAAAGGACGCGGGGGACACACGCGCGGGCGGGGAAAAAAAATCGGCGCGCGCGTGAGTCACGCCCCGGGCATTGCACGCATTGTCCGGTCGCGGCGGGCGACGCGGCCGCGCGCGGAGAAGGGAGGCCATTTAAATATCGAAGGAAAACGGGATAGCGAGCGGCGAGCATTGCGCAAGCTCCCGAGCGCCGTGTCGTAATTCGCCAAAGGCGGACCAAGCCCGAGCTCCAGCTGATTTCTCTCTCTTCGATCGCGCGGGATTTTTATTTAGACGGAGAGAGAGAGAATTAGTAACAAATGAGAGGAGAAGAGCAAGAGGGAGTGAGTGAAGTTTGGTTATTAGGGAGCGTTTATAAAGTCCAATAGTTTATGAATTGGGAAGAACGATAAAAAGTTTGTTTTCACTGCTTTATGTTTGTCCGATTATGGAGTACTAAAAAATAATCACATTTTTTCTATTTTCTATTCAACGTTTATTAACAAAAACGAAAGTTCATTGACTATAGTTTGGAGAAATAGTCGCTCGCTAATTCTGTGAATTTATTAAAAAACAAATTATACGTTGCGCGAAGATAATGAACCTAAACTATATTTTGAGCAGTGATTAATTTTACAAAGGTGACGCGAGTCGGCGATATTTAGTGCCCATCAAATGTGCCCCCCCGACTTGCTCAATCCACTGAGTGCCCGTGAGATGAAGGGGACCGAGACAATAATTAATTTTTTTGGACCGCGCTAAATTTCGCCGCTGCCGCTGGGCAGGTCGCTACAATCAGGTCATTCACGACTTCTAACTTTCGTACTTTTGATACTTTACCGCGCCTAATTGTACTTGCGACTGCATTTCGTTGCAAAGCAAGTGTTCGCCAATAATTATTTATCACGTCAATTGTATAATTTAAAAAAACCTTCTATCTAAATATAAAAGCGTGAAATTCACAATGAAAAAGTGAATATTCATTTATTCTACGTTATAATATGTTCACTTTTTCAATAAGTAAGTAGGCGACTTTTAATGTCAAAAGAGTGAATATTTACTCTTTCATATTTAGAGGGTCAATTACCAAGCTGGTTGAAAACAAAAATTCCCATACTTCCCGCTCCTAATTTGATGTGTACACCAAAGCACCTCAAAAGGAAACACCTCAAAAAAACCGACTTTCATTTTCCTCTTGAAAATTCCTTTACCCGAATCCCAAAACAATGCTACACAAATCTTTCCGCAACGAAAACTACGCGCCCTAAAATTCCAAGTGCGCAGTACTATTACACCAAACAGAATAAGTCGCAGAGCCTCGAAATTGCATTCCCGCTCGATCCGGCCTTATTTACCATTGTAAAAATTGGGCCAGAGCGGCCGGGCGTCGCTGCTCGCTCGGCGCTCGACACAGTTTCGCGCTCGGCAACTTTTCGTGCCGCTCGCGCTCTCCACGTCGTGAAAGTTAGCCGCTCGAGGCCGCGCGCGCAATTTCTTTTCCCTTTTTTTTTCGCGGCGCGCGCGGAAGACAATCGACGCGCGGGCGCGCGGGCCCCGCCGGTGGAGCGCGAAAATTTCTTCGCCACGAGGGAGGTACAGCACCAGGCTCGCGGCGGGAAATCGATCGAGACGCGACGGTCATCGTTGGCGATTGGCCTGCGGGTCTTCGGAAGAAACGATCGGCGATTGAGTGACGGTTTTTCCGGTGAATAATTTAATGGTTCGTTTGGAGAGGCTTGATTGTTTGTATTTTAATGATGATTAGAAAGAGCAGACTGTTTTTTTTTTCAACAATCAAGAGTTAAGACTAAAAAGACAGTGTCAAAATGTTTGGGATCGTTATTTTGTTTTTATTAAATGAGGTTTTTAGATTATTTGTAGAAAGTACATAAATTTGAAAGTGTTTTTATAATTATTTATGGAAAAAGTTATGGTTTTTTAAGTTATTAAATGGAAAAGTATTTTTACAGAAAAAAACAAATGATTGCAAATAACTAATGTTGTAATGAAAATAATAAAAAAAACTATACTACTCACGAATTACTAGCACAGTACATCTCGACAAGCAGAGCAATCGCATGATTTGCTTAATAAACAGCTGGCAGACGCGCATAGAAAGTCGAGAGTTCACGCGGCGGCTAATAGAGCGATGCTTAAAATGCCAATCCAAAGTAGATTGTGCGATAAGTGCGCTTTGGGAGGATCCCCGTACCCGCTTGCGCCTTCGGGAAAAAATAGATACTACAGACTCACGTGTATCCCACCACAGAAACTCTGGGTATGTAGGCCGTTTTCCCAATTACCCGAGCGATCTACATACGCGCGCGCACAATCACCTACATTCTAAATGGGCCCGGTACACTCCATCCAGTTTTATTAGATCTAACTTTTCTACGTCGAGTTAAGCGATAACTCGAAGATTCATAAATCCGTATAAGCGATCGATGTCTCGTGCTTGCCGCGCTGTCGGTTTTCAAAACAGGTGGTTTCCAAAACGTTCCACATACACTCGCGGAGAAGCGCGCCGGTGATCCGGCGCATTCCGGTCCTAATGAACAGTTACAAATTCATACCTAACGAGTGAAATTTAATTGCTCGCGCGCGCGTTCAAAAGTCATTTGTAAAAAATTCACCTCGTGGATGGCTGACCCAATCGGTAGCTGGTACATTACATCATTCGAAAAAATTTTCTCAACGCGCTAGACACATTCGCGATATTTTTTCGTCTACGTCCAGTGGAGTCATATTTTAACTCGAAGACTAGACTCAAAGTAACTATTTTGACTGGAGCTGAGTAGAGAGCGACTACTCAAAATTAGACTGAAAGGTAGAGCGAACAGAATCTACGGTTAAACATAAGTCTCTATCGGTACAAAGTGACCAGTGTCAAATTTCACTCTTGTAGAATTAAAGCGAACTGACAATAGAATAAGAGTGAAATTTCGCTCCATCCGATTTACCGTGCACTTTCGTCGAAAAAGTATGATTAATGATACATCTACTCGCTCCTATCGGTGACTTTTCGACCCCTTCCCCGGCAAAGACCGCCTTGCGACACGGACGATCCTTTATCCGCGCGGGTAAAAAAAAGGCGCCGGGAGAAATGTCACGGCTGTCTGCAGCGCGCGCGCGGATTCCGGGGGCCGATCGCGTGACGTACGCCCCGGCGGAATCTCGAGCGGCTCGCGGATTTAAATGCCGTATAGTTGCGAAAGAGGCGCGCGTACTTCGCGGCCGGAAGCGCGAAAAGACGGCGGATTCTTGTTGTTTTTCTTTTCAATTCCTTCGACGTGCGGGAAAGGTTCTCGCGCGGGAGGTTGCGAGGTCCTTTCGAAATCGGCCGCTGGCGTTGCGGGTGTCGCGGTGAAACGTGCCTGATCGAGTTTTAGCTGTAAGCTGCAGTAGTTTCAGTTGGAACGATACTTATAAGTATTTATTCCGGAACTGAGGTGAATGTAGTTTTCGTGACGTTTTTAATTTCCTCGAAGTTGAAATTTTTATTCACTATTTTTTTTACTTTAACGAAATATTTATTTTAAATCGACTTCCTCAATAATCTTATTACTTTTACGATGATCTGTAGTATTCCACTGAGTTATACTGGTAATCTTCAGATTTCCTCTTTATTAGAAAGCAGTAAATAAGTTATTGGGTTATTTTTATGTTAACTACTCTGTAATTTCGTTTAATTCTTTATTATATCCTGTTTTGTCTTCTTGAATGCACATTAAGGTATTCAGAAAAGTTATATTACGAACTACTTATAGAACACCACATTTATAGTATTTTTTAGGCTTGTTACAGCAAATTTTTCTTCTACAGTGGTACAGGTTAAACTAGATTGTTGACTGAAAGAGTAAGTGCAATGACCGTGTGTATATACAAAATTCACAAATCGAATGTTATTTACTTTAATACTTGTTGGAAAAACAAAATTAATTCGAGTACTAAACTAATAACTAAACCATTAATAGCGAGTCAATATTGGTGTGATATTATACGAAAATAATTACTTACCTTACGAAAACCAAAAAATGCAACCTATAATAAATAATTTTCAAATTTTCTTTTGAAAATCGCACTAAACGTTCACATTTTTTAAAGCAATATCACGTAGTATGATTAAACAGGAACACTTCGATTTACACTGTATTCAAATGAACGTACAGCCTTTGTGTGTTCAATAAAAAAAAATCGGTATTGAGTTCACGAGAAAAGCGGATATTTCAATCTACCTTCCAACGTCCTTGCGTGAAAAATTTAATCACGCGTTTATCATCACTGCTCTGATAAAACCATTACCTCGACCAACGCGTACCCCAGCACCGTACGAGCCAGCCTCTTTCACATAAGCGTCGTTACACTTTCATCCCGTCATCGAAAAAAGAGTGACGCAGCTCCGTCGTTTCGTCACCCACCCAAAGAGCCCCTCCAATTACCCACATACTCTAGATCTCCCGCGCGCACAAAAAGGAGCCAGGTAAATTACCCGCCAAGTTCAAGGTGCACCGCGGCGTGTCGCAAATGGTCGTCGAGGGGGGAAAAACACGAGAAAAATAAAAGACTCGTCGCTCCCTTCGATTCCCGCGGCCATTGTCTCCGAGGCCGGACCTTAAAGCGAAGGCGCGCGCGCGGAGAAGGAGAAGGATGTTAATAATGCCGCGGCCTTGCGCCCGCCCGTAGGGCCTCCGTCTCCGTGCCTCGTGTACGTTCACTCCGCATTGTATCGCCGGCTTTATACTTACACTCGCCTACTTGGGTTTCGCGGCTCGCTTCGATTGCCTTCGGGCTCTTTTCCAAAGTATATACCTACACGTGCACGTTGATTTGTATTGCACGTACCGCGCGGATTGTTGCTCCGAGATTTTGATCGTTAGGATGATTTTCGAGGCTCTTTTTCTGTTTGTTTGTTTTGAAGGATCGTAACTTTAATTGGGTGATTGTGGAGATCCGATTGTGAGATGTTGATCTTGAATTGCGACTTTGTATGATGAATTCCATTAAGTCGATCCTTCAGATGTGGAATGATGAAAATATGAATTTTTCTTTTATTTTAAATTTATAACATTTATTATTAACAAAAATATATACATTAATATCAAATCCAGTGCAACAGTCACGGTGACTATACATCGAACGATCGTGACGTCTCATGCTTTTTCGAAGTTCGACGTCTTTGTTAATAATCATTAAATTAAAAAAAGGATGTGGAAAAATGGAAAAAATTTTCTTGTGAAAATTCAATTGTAGTCGATAGGCCGTTCAGAATTGACCAAGGAGTATTGCTGAATTATAAGGCGATAAAGATTCACAAAAAGTAGTGGAGTAAGGTTGTTCGAGGACTGGATATTTAAGGAAAGTAATTCCTACCAGTATCGGAGTCGATGATTTACGGGCATGCATTTTTTTGAACATTTTGTACAAATTGAGTTCTTATTGCTCTTTATTCCTTCGGAATCACCGACGTGCTCAATTGATGCAAAGTAATATCGAGGCGGCTCCATTATGCATTGAAATGAGCTACAAAACAAAGAAAAAGAAGTGTATTAACTTCATTGTAGGATAAGACTCCGATATTTTCAAAGATAAAATTTTACGAGGGTCAAGTTCGATAAGATTTTTCCTCCTCTTTCATTATCATTTCCAAGTAAAATCGAGTCACCTTTATTCTGCACCCAAAAAATTTACAAGTCATTAAAGCAAAGTAAATCATGAAAAATTAACAAAAAAAAAAACTTACACGTGAAAATAAATTGTATTAACCTCGATTTCCACCAATTAATTCCAACCGCAAATAAAACCCCCCCAACATTACCAATGATAGGTGTATCATCGGATTTAATTTCGCGCGTTAATCTTCCGCGCTCAATTCCATTACTCCCCCGGCGATAAATCAGCCGGCGGAGAATCGCAAGCTCCGAAGCCCGCAGCCGCAAGAGGAAAGAAAAAATAAAGTCGCCTCTAACGAGCCGGAACATCCCGTCGACTTACAGCCCTCCCCCCACGGGGGCAACGCAAGAAAACGCGCAGCCTCCCAGTGGCGTATTATCGGCTTTGCGAAAGCCACTTGCGAAAGCGGCCCGATCGGCGAGCGAGTGGTATCCTCTCTTTAGCCGCGGGGCGTTGCGCGCGGGATGACTATCTCGCTTCCGTTTTTCGCAAGGGTGCCCCCCACCAGCGGGGCGCGTGCGTGCCTGCGGCGCGTGCAACGCGGATGCGCGGCAAGGCCGTTTCTTTGTGCCGCGCGCGTATAGGGCCGCGCCGAAGACGGAGTGCCCGAGGAATGGAGGTTTTTCGTTGCTCCGCGGAGGGACTCGCGGTGGTCGGGAGGTTCTTTTGCTTGAAGAGCGAATTATTCGGAAAGTAGTTGATTAGGAATTG
Organism: Eurytoma adleriae; assembly: GCA_900480045.1. Taxonomy (NCBI): domain Eukaryota; kingdom Metazoa; phylum Arthropoda; class Insecta; order Hymenoptera; family Eurytomidae; genus Eurytoma; species Eurytoma adleriae. The sequence continues at coordinate 67,710 of UXGC01000489.1, forward strand.
GGTATAATGTAATAATGCGTAATACAATAAATTTTTTTTCTTGTTTCATTATGTACATCTAATTTAATGTTTATTTACGAAGATATCGTATACTACGCCGTGGTGACGTCACGATCGTAGTAAATTTTATCTGGCTATATCTTTGTTAAAAAACTTATAATGAAAAAGAAAAAATACGTGTCTTACACTATTCTTTCGAATTTTAGTTCGAGCTGTGGTTTGCAATATTTTAAAACTTAGGGTATTGCATGAATAATGATATATTGTTGTTCTTTTTCATTATTTTCTTGTTTATCTGCTCTCTAAATATGAATAAGTGAATATATTATGCATTTATTCTACGTTATAAGTCGTTCACTTATTCAATAAGTGAACGATATTTAACATTAAATAGGTGCATTTGAATGATTTTCATATTTACAGTGATCTAGTATTATTTATATGGAAATCGTTTTATTTCCTACTGCAATGAATTTTATTAATTAGATGGTGAAAAATTTCTAATTGAATTATCGAAGAAAATTTTTCGCTACGATAGGTAAGCTTTAGTTTCGCTTTCTCTTCATGCATCGTCCTAATAAATAAAATATAATTTTTTTTCTAAGTGGCCCAAATTAAAAGTAATTATTGACCAATTCTTATCGAACCATTTTAATAATGAAACTAATGGATTAGGATGTCTTATTTCATTTTTAAAAAATAGTAGGGTGTACAGGAAGTAAATTAAGTGTGTGATTACGTGTAATAATGGCTTGGAAATTTCAAAAGTTAATCGGCTGTTTGGAATTTTTTAGTATCTTCGTTTTCTGCCTGCGCAAATTGTATTAGAAAGTCGCAGACTAATCTGCGGTCGATGAAAATAGTGAAATCATTAGTCGCCGCTGATTCGATTTAAGCTTTATTCGCTGCGGTTAGAGAACTATTTTCTTTAGGGAAAAAATTTGATTAAAACATAGCAGCACAGTGATTTTATACATTTTTTGTTTTCTGTAATTAAAAATTTGATCGATCCACTGGAGTCCATCAAAATTTTGCGTAATTGCAAATATCTTATTTCACGTATTTCTCGTCGCCGAGTTTATTAAATCTGTGTTAACTATTTGTTGTTAAAGCCTTAATTACTTAACTAACCGGAATCAGCTGACTATAAGCCCGTTACTTTCTTTTTGCACGCCAAAAAAAAAATCTCGCAAACGATCAATCTGCAAAGCACAGCTGCGCGGCCGTTGCCACCCGCGCGGAGACTTCAACGCCTGCAGGGTAGACTGGTATCTCGCGGCGACTTCGACGCAGGACCAGGAAGTGACCGCAATCTTTTGCTCGCGTCGGATTTCGCGGCGCGATTGGCACACGCGGCGATGCTTTGTGTCGCGCCTTTGATGCCGCCGAGTCCGGCCGTGAGTAGTCACCGCTCGTACTTTCGCGCTCCGATCGAGGGAGTATTTTTAGAACGGCTTAGGAGGGCTATTTATAGAGAGGACGAAGCCGCGTAACGCGAGGAGGTATCCTTTCGCGAGGAAATGGGGAGATTCTTTTTATTCCAAGTTATAGCTTTCCACAACGCCATAGACAATTATTACCGACTTACGATTTGTCGAGGTTAATCGGGTTGCTTGGAGTGGAGTTTAATCAAGTCGTAAGGATCAATCGCTTGTTTTTTTTTTTATTAGATGAGAGAGTATCTTTTATAATTTTACTAGCAAAATCCAACGCGCTTTGCGCGCGGATATTACGTACGAATTTATTTACCTTAAAATTTTTGAGGATAACAAATTTATAGATAAAATTTTTGAATTTTGGCGCCTTTTAAGTCGTATTTTAAATGCTTCGAAACATCCTGCTACCGCTTTTTCAAAAGAAGCTCGTTTTTTTTTTCTTGAGAAAGAATAGGATATATTGAATTTCAATTTGAAAGAATTTATTGTACGCGCATCGATTTCCACTGTGAAAGGCGTGTCCGAATGAAAATTACCAGCAGTGTGGTAAGAGGTACAAGTATTTTCGAAGTTACGTCAAGCAATCGCCTTTGAAAAAGATATATACGAATGAAATTAAAAATCTTTTCTTGAAAAGTGATACCAGAAGCGAGACTGTGAAATTTGATGTTTCCTTATTATTTCTATACAAATCTGCTCCATGAAAGTCATCGCTCTTTTACAACAAAACTAAAAACTTTATTTTATAACGTCATAAAGCGATTATTGCAGGTATCAAAATCACATGTGGAATTATCCTTAAAATCTTTTAAAACCTCGTGCGCTCATCGTTTTAAACAACTTTACGGTCACTTAGCCTCTGTCGAGATCCACCCCGTCGTGGTAATTTACGCGCGGGCTCGTGGAGGTCGCTGAAAAACTTCAACCCGATCTTAAACGAGTATAAAAAAAATCCGAAAAAATCCCTGAAAATTATGAACAAAAAGACCTCGCGCCGTCCTCTCGTAAACATCGCAGGAAACGACCGAAAGCGTCGCTCCGACGTCCGCCTCTTTGTGCATACCCCTAAATCTCAATTATGGACTACGTACACCCCTACTCGTCGTTTTAACTTGAACGCGAAAAAAAAATATTTTTAGTTCCTTTACGTGTCCTTGAAGTTCCTCCCCGGGTGCACCGGGTTGAATCACTTACGCTGGACGGTGAAAAAAACGGTGGATCCGGGAGCCGAGTGAAATACGCCGAGCAATTAGCTTCGACGTGTACAAATCGTCGTCGGGGTAAAAGTCGCTCGGCTCGCCGGCGAGTTACTTGTGCAACGCGCGGGCAGCGATTTTCGCGCATTAAAACGCGCTCGTAAATTACTAGATACACACGCCGCGCGCGCGCGCGCGTTCAATGTGCGATCCGCGCACTTTACAGCGCACGGCGGAACAATGCGCGTCTGACCGGACCCCGCGCGTATCTACTTACTAAGTCCTTCAATTGTTCGGCAAAAATTCGTGTCAACGGCGCGGCGATGTATCTTGTAGATTTACGAGATCAGAGTTTCTAAAAATCTTCGTACATCGAGAAAAAAATCTTAAAAATGATTTTCCTTCAAATATTGGTCACTTACAAAAAAATTCAAAGAGATCCGTTAGATAGAATGTATAAAAATTATCGACGCGTGCTTCTTTTTCTTTTTTCGATTTAGCGTTGATTAATATGAAATGTTGCATTACTTTACGTTCATAAATATAGTATACTCCGTTTATATGAAGAAACGATGATACAATTAAAGTAAAGCGAATATTTATTTTATTGATCTGAAGTGATCACGTAATTTGTTGTCTGTCTTCAACGTGCGGAATAATTTTTTTCTAAAATAATTTTTACATAAATTACTCACATTTTTATGGTTTAAGGCAATAATTCGATTGTTGGATACACACGACAATAGACAGTAATATTCGAAAATAAGGCTATAGGTATCATAACTACTTATATGTCTAGATCATGTAAGGAAAACTTATGGAGATTTTTAGAATGATTATTGCAATACAATTGGATTAAAATCACACGAAATAACGACACTCCTCTAGAACATCTGCACGTAAACCTATCATCGTCTCATTTTTCAATTTTTCAATCTGGTATGCATTTTCTTTAATAAATACTAGATATAAAAAAAAGAAAAACAAAGCACGTGTCGATTAATTTTCGATTCTCCGCTAAACGACCCTAAAGGAATTTTTCAACCGTGTAAGTATCCATCGCCAACTAAAATACAATCCTCAAACCGAAAGAAGCAGCGATAAAGGACCCCACATCCTCGGTCATTAAAAGGCACCGCCAATAAACCGCGCGTCCTCCCGTAATCAAATACACCGCTTACGCACTCCTGTCTCTTACCTTAAAAAAAATGAAAAAAAAAGCGGGAATAAAGGCCGCAGAGGAAGAGGTAAGCGCGAGCCGTAAATCACCGGGCTAAATCGGCGGCGAGTCGCTCGGGTCGCGCGGAGCGCCCACGCGCGCGCATCCGCAGGTGATGACCTCAGCGCCACGGGACAACGTCCTTTGGCAGGAGTCAAGGGACTCGCGCGCCCGAGCGAAATTCTCCTCCCCCATTCCCCCCTCGCGCGCGCCGATCGTTTTGCATTCCGCGGCGAACCCATTATCGTGCGTCGCGAGCGCCGGGCGCAAATTGGACGCGGCCGATGACCTCCCCCCCAGGCCCTTTCGGACCCCCGCTTGACGGATGGATATTTGTTTTGGGGCGCGGCCACCGGGGAGGGTGGGCTCGTTAAGAGTTTGGTTTATCGCGGAGGCGCCTGGAGGTTCGCCGTCTTCTCCGGGGTTTATGGGGTAATTCAGAAGTGCACGCGTGGATTGGGTTGCGAAATTCTCGGGTTTGTTGGTTTTTAAGTGCAGTTTAATTTATGGTTACATCCGTTCGTTTGAAAAATTGCGGGATTTTAGTGGTCGTTTAGTTATTGGGTAAAAAATGCGGAGATTCATGAATTATGCTGTTTATTGGTGACTGTAAAAGTGTGAGTAATTGAGACCGGATATCCTGACTTATAATTTGCATACATAGAAAAATGATTCGATCGATTCGACTTAATTTCCAGATCGCGTCATTCTAACAAGCCGACCTAAATAATGAAAATAAAGAAGGGATATGTGTACAAAGTAAAATTATTATTCTGCAATAAACAATAATTTCGATTTTAACCGACAATCAGCCTGCATCCGTAAATGTAATTGCAAAAATTTAATGAGAATTTAAAAAATGAAAACCCTATTACGCGAATAACCCCTTAAGATACGAACATACAAATTCGCGCGTCATCTCTCGAGTTGCATCAATCCGGGAGTCGCACGGACGAAAAATTACGGGCTCGCGGGGACGCAAGCGCGCCGTGCATTAATTAACTCGTCCAGCGCGAAGAAATGCGGCCGCGTGAAAATTGAGAAATCGTGTATACGGTTTTCGGGAATGCGCGCGTAACTCCCGGCGCGCCTGGAAATAGAAAACGGACGAAAGCGAGACGGAGGATACGGAGAGGCTCGTCGCATCTTGCTTCATTAGCCGCCTGCGGGCATCGCCGCGGCGACTAACGAGGCGATTTCGGAAACGATCGACCGGCCACGTAGTTGATTCTCAGTTTTTTTTTACTTGTTCTTCGTACTACTTGCGTAAACGCGTGAACTCCCGCTTTTTTTTTTACATCAAAGGGTGCGAATTCGAAAATGTCATATCCGTAGTTTTTTTTTTCAATGAAATTATGATTATTAATGCTGACATTTATGCGGGGTCAGGATTTTCTGGTGAAAATTATCATGTGGTTAGTAAACTTGGAATCAAGTACCTTGCTCCCAAGATTATCAAGGAATTAATAACAGTTTTTGCAAGAAGTTAGAGAAATTTTTATGATAAGTTCTCCATCTGGATGAATAAGTGGATGCCGTTCATTTTATGACATTAATTAAGAATCATGAAGATATAAGATAGAGAGGTACAGATATAAAATAACGCGGCTGTCATAAATTAAAAACCGTTCATTATTTAAGATTTTAATATCACGACTTTATTCGGCGCACGCGCGATTCTGCGAATTAAAAGAACGGGATGCGGGTCAATAAACATCCGCGATTTTTTCCACGCCGTGAAAAGCACAAAATCGCGAGCGTGACTCACGCGCTGACTAAGATCACCGCGGAGCATCCGAAAAATTCCGCAAAACTCGGTATAGGCATGCGAGGCGCGAAGTGCGCAGCGCGCAGGTGCCGAAAAAAAGGAGTCGCGAGGCGAACAGCCGTCCTCGAGGCCGCGCGGCCGTTACCGTAAGGTTTAGCATAATGCAGCGGGCGCCGAAAAGTGGTCGTCGTGCCCCGCGCGAATAAAGTGGACGAGGAAGCGAGGGACTCGGCCCGTGTTTGCGGGCCTTTAATTGAATGCGAAGTGCCTCGTCCTGGGAAGCTAATGTGCTCGAGCTCAAGCTCGAGTGCTCGCGAAATTGAACGTGAAATCTTTCCTCTTTTTTGGAAGCGTAGTACTTGCAAATAGCGGAAATAAAGTTTTTATTACGTATGTATATAGCGATGTAAAATTAGTTTTTGTTTTATTCTGGTAAGATATTACATTTGTATAGTGAACGGAGAATGAATCATATGAAAGGTATTAGGAATTTATGGATATTAAAATCTTGATATTAAAAAAAGAATTAATAAATTTTCAAATAAGGGTAATTACGCAATGTACAATTGGTGAATGGTGAATGAAATTCCTTGTTTATTATTGTATTGTTCAAGGTACACTGATTTTATCAGGATCGAATTAATGCATTTATTTGTGTGAATGATATATAAGTATGATGTGCCTTAAATTTTTAATTTAAGACACATTGTACTTAAAACTAAATCGAAATAAAGTCATCTAGAAGCGAACTAGTTTACCAACTCTGTATACATGAGTAAGTGAAATGCAACCACATGTACTTACTTAATGTTATAAGTCATTCACCTATCGAATACCTTTTTTTCTTTTTCATTTATTAAAATTATCGAATAAGTGATCCACTCATATCGTAGAATAAGTGAACATTCGCTCATTCCAACGTAAAATCTGAACGTTCACGTATTCACATTTAAAGAAAACAGCTACCATATGTTACCGATCATCAAATCGATACCATCGACTAAAAAGAAACCCGAAAATCCCAAAAACTCGTAAAAACACCCGCAGCTCCAAAAATAACCCTATCAATTCTCCGAAAAGGCTCGCAGGCGAAGGAGCTGGACAAAAGGCCAACGTCCAGCGGGGGGGAGTAGGGGGGCGCGAGGGCGGGGGCACGGCCGGTCGGCGCGCACTGGACGTCCTTGCTACGTTATCTGGCAGCTGGGTGCGCGCGACACGCGCTCGCACACGACCGGCCGATCTCTCTCTCCCTGGCGCGGCCCTCCTTTCACTTTCCGCCGGCGCGCGCTTACGTTACGTATGGTACCTATGCAGAACCCCGCGCGCGGACGCGTGTCCCTCTCGCGCGCGCGCGAACAAAAGGACACCTCTCGCGATCTCTCTACCTTCCCCGCGTTCGTTTCTTCTCTTTTTCTTTTCTCCTCCCGATCTCCTGCTTCACTGCCAGCCGCGCACGCGCCTTTGTGTCCGATCGCGGGGGATTTTCCGCGAGGGTCCGGTTTCGAGCTTTTTTACGCGCGAGCTTTCCGTGGTTACAGCCATATGGTGGCGCGCTCGGTGACGAATGGCCTTCTCCCCGCGGCCGGGGCGAGAGCCGCGCGCCATTGTACGCTCGCGCCGGGGAACGGCATTCCCGGGGCGTGATGCCGAGAGGAAGTGCGAGTGTCTCGCCGCGGCTCTCGGATGGATTTAAGGACTGTTCCGGAGATTTATGAGATTTTTTAGTTTTTTTAGGGGGGTTGGGGTTTTAAAGTACCTTTGTATTGTACGGTGTTCTTCGGTAATTTTATCATCTATTTAATAACCATAATTTAGTTTTGATGATGATGGCAGCAAAATATGTATTCGTGATTTACTATAGCTATGTGTCTACAAAGGAAAAAGTCTTTTCATTCGAATTAATTGAAAAGTGAGAAAATTCACTAAGTTGAATAGTTATTTCATTCTTTCTTGTATTAAGTTTCTAAATGTAAGGACCGTTTAATCAATAATAAGTGTATATAAATATTTCCTACTACTACTTTCAATTCATTAATCCCGCAGCACGATCCATAACACTCGATCAATAAAATAGATAAATCGATAAGCTGAAGCTCCAAAAAAAGAAAACTAAAAATTTATGGAAAAAAAAACGTAAACCTACTAAACCAGTACTCCAATTTTTCGAGCGTCCATAACGGGCAGTGCGCGCGCGTTAATTAGCCCATTTCCCAAGTGCGATAGTTCCGAGTTAGTATAAAAAAAAAAAGAAGTAGCGGGGATCATTCACCGCGGATTTCGCGCAACGTCTGTCCCAACCGCGCGACCGAAAGAAGAGGCAGAAAAAAAGGGCGCCACATCCGCGGACACTCGCAATCGAACGAATTTTCCAATTCACGTGCGCACGGCAGCGCGGTATAGGTATATCGCAGGTATATATATACACAGAACCCACGTTCCCTCGGCGCAGGGACTCGGTGCGCGAGCACTGCCAGTTCGACTCCTCCCCTTCCACCTCCGCCTCCTCCTCCACTCTCTCGGCGAGTCTTTCACTTTTTCTCAGTGGGAGCGAGCACCGAGGAGAGAGAAAGACTGTTGACCGTCGCTGACAGTCGGCCGAGGCGAGCGCTCGACCCTCCCGCGCCTCGCGTGCGCGCGCTCCTGCGGCCTCAGCTACATATCCATATCCCTTTTTTCCTCTCTCTCTTCCTCTTCCTTTTCTCTCCGAGTTGTACACCTTATTTATCCCGAAAGGAGGAGACCGCGAACTGTGCGCTCGTGAAGTAATCAGTGAAGTTTGCAAGTGACCTCGAGCTTTAGTTTCAAAAAAGAAAAAAAAAAGTCGGGTAAAGGGCACGGAGTTTTTCCTTTCGCCGGCCGAAGTGTGTGGCTCGGCGCGAATTCCTCGCCGGATTGACAAGTGGGAGAGAAAAAAAAAAAGAGGAAGAGAGAAGAGAGCCGGCGCGATCCTTCACCTGCGCGGAGAGTCGCATTCCGGAGTTTCCTCCGCGGAGGAGGCGCACCGGCGCGTATTTTTAGAGAGGAGAGGCTGCTGCTCCTTTTGCGCGAGCCGCCGCCGGCGCAGCGAGAATGTCGTCGTGACGCCGCTGCGATACCAGAGGTGCGCGCGCCGCCCGATTTCGAGGTACTATCCGATGCTAATGGCCAAGGCCGTTCCTTCGCCTCCTCTTCCTCCTTTTCGCCTTCGGACGAGAGGAGGGAAAAAAAAGGCTTGCCGAGCCGCGCGCTTTCGGCAGGATAATGGGGGGTCGTTAAAGGTCCGCGTGGACGCGCTCTCTCGGGTTGTGACGAAATTTACGGGGGATTCGGTTGTTCGACGTGTAAGGTGGGAGCTTTTACTCGGGTATCAATGGTCCCGTACCCGCGCTTTCATTAGCTGCATTCCTTCGGACTCGGGGAGATTACCTTTTACGACGAATTAAGTGTGTTTGTGCTTGTCGCTTAAAAAAAACAACTTTTACGGAAATTTAATTATCGTGTTTTATCAATTCGAAATCAAAAATAATAAAAATTCCATTTACGAATGCTTCTTCTAATCTTACGATTAATCTTACGATTTAACTTTAATTTGCTCGAGTAGTAAAAGTAGTTCAGTTAAGCATGCCACTTGGAGCTGCGGGAGTGTGAGAGGGAACGAAGTTATCGAAGTCGAGCGCTACCGATCGGCGCAAAAAGAGCCGTGAAAAATCGCGCGCGCTCTCTCTAAATCGCATTGTTCCTGAAACGTATCATTACCCAAGTGCTAATTAAGACACTACCGAGCGCAAACACCTCGACCCCCTACTCGAGCCAGCCGCGCGTCCCCGTGAAACCGAATGGAAGCTCCACTTTTCAACTGCCGCAAATCACCCAACAAATATGTACTTCTGTGTGGATTTGCGAAACGAAGGGCCTTATGTTATTGACCAGCTAGGCTTCTAGACGAATAGAATGAAAAAAATTGGAAAGGCGAATAGAAGAAACGTTTTTATCGTTAGAACATAAATCGTAAATTATTTTTTTAATGGATTTGCTTAATGTAGACTACATAACACTTAAGAAATTAAAAAACTTATTTATTATGTTTTTAATTATCTATTTAAACAAATACAAAAATCTGTGGAGAATTGAAAATTAAATTCGTACTTATGAAAACATTTCAAATTTTGACGCCATTCAACCATTCAACCGGATATTTACGATTAACTAATCAAATAACTTTTTAATTAATACTCGTCCTCATCCTGTTATCGTCTTTTTTAAAAGAAAATGTTTATCATGAATGAAAGGACAATGAATCCTTTTATCGAGTGCATTTCTTTTTTCAAAAATAAAAAACCTTTCAGCCGCGTAAAATATGGTAATCGTTCGTAAGTACATTCTAAAATCATATACGATTTTTCGTCAACACGAGAAGTTAGCTGATTAGGTATTATTTCATTTATTGCGAAACGCGAGTTTCTCGTTTAAATGAAAATGATTTAATCGTGTGGCGAATGCGGCGCATAAAATTAAGTTTTGAAAGTGACCATTTGAAAATGCGCAGTGTTTATAATAATTCTTCCAACATGTAATGCCATCCGTTTTTTTACGTTCGAAAAATCTACGAGTTATTTAACGAACTGCATCTAATGCACGCCCGTACGCCGGGGCTTACATAATTTGATATGAAAAGCAGCTACCAGTTGGGAGATTATGAATTAAAGGAGCACAATGCATTCGTTTTCTAACTTTCCAATGCTAACCATATACAATTAGCTTTTTGAAACATTCTTCATTTGTAACTTCCTCGGTGCACAAAGTTTATAGTCTAGGCGAACCTTAACTAAACCTTTCTAATTGAAATAAGACGCTAAATTAAAAATCACTTGATCATTCATTTAAATCGGTAGCAATAAGTAACAATTGAAAATTCATCCTCGAACTATAGTTCACTGTATAATAAGGAATGGAACAAAAAATTTGTTCAGACTCCATTGTACAATCACTAGATCATATAAGGTATAGGTATACTACCTTACAGTGATGTCTCGTCGATAACATATATTTTAACTAGCGAAATTTTCTTTTTAATAAACAGAAAATTGAAAAAGAAAGTAAACATATTGATTATTTGTCAATATTCTATCGGACCGATATCACCTTTCTTCCCCACTAAAAAATTTTCACTGCATACAGTGTACACGCAACGCAGTAACGCTCTCTTCACTTCCTATAAAAGAAATCATTCCTCCTCGCAAACGACCATCACCCATCGCAGCACCTCGTAACGCGTACATACAAAACCGCATCAGCAGCCGCCGATCGCCGAGATTCAAACGACCCGCGACGCAGAATCCCGACCCTTTCACCGAGCGAATTTTTTGTACGTTTCGCGATCGCTGCCTATACCAGCCGATCGTTAATTGATCGGCGATGCGTGCGCGATCGGTTTCACCAGCTGGCGCGCGGGTGGGAGGAGGACCCTGATGTGCACGCGACGTTGCGCAAACTAACGACGCGCGCGGGAGCATCGCGAAATTGCAGATGCGCCGCCGCGCGCGCTACTTACCGATCCTCCCGCGCTCTGCAACCATCTAAGTGAGCGAAGCGCTACTTTAGACGAGCTGCCGTTTTTACGGGTGTTCAGTAGTTTTCTGATTATGGTGCGTTGGTTGCGATGGGGATTAATTTTGAAGTTCGTTAGGAAAATGCGGCTTTTGCAATTTTGTTTAGCGCTGTATGGGATATTCTACCGTCTATCAAATTTTAAATTTTATACCGTTTAATACCGTCTACCGTAATTTTAAATTAATCAAAATTAATTCTAATCAAAATCTGTAATATGACAGTCATGTAATTAAAATATCATCTTTGTAATTAGCTTGCTAATCGCATTTTTCGCTAACTATATTGGTATTTGAGAAATTGCACATGAGCATTCACATAGTAAATGGTACTCACGAATATATTTAGAATTTAGAACAATTGTTTATTAGTAACGGCAAAAAATATGAAAAATATGAACTAAACCATATGTGCAATTATGGAGTAACTTACAAGACATCATTAAGCACCAAATTTAGGTTCATATATGCACTTAAACCATAGCTATAAATTGCTAAACATTTACTTATAGACCTTTCAATAACAACGGAATTAAAGTGCAAATTTTACGACGATTAAGAAAGGCATTAAACATCTACAGGACTAGATTACAGTATCCTACCCGCAGAAGAGCATCTATCCATAAACTGCGCCATTAAACTTTTCCCAGCAAATATATTTCGCAATTTTCAAATAAATTATTAAAGAAAGAAACTGAAAGCGAGTAACTAACTTATGCAGACACTGACAGTTTTATAGAATTACCGGGAAACATCGCGGAAAAAAGGGGACGGCTCTGGTCTCGCGCCGCTTGGCGAAAGGCGCTAAATATAGTTCAGCCGGCTGAAAACGCTGAAAAAATCCTGCGCGCGGCAAAACTCGTTTTTCATAACGCTTTATCGGGCCTCATTTTATTGCGATCAACCCAGTTCGCAAACTCCATAACGCAATTGCAGAAAGCGCAAGTGCGTAAGTGAGCTGCTCTCCGCGTCGTTTGCCCCGCGCGAGCCTCGGTGTAAAACACCGCGGCGAAGCAAATTTTATCGCGCCACTTTTTCCTCGCGTACTATTATACGAACTGCGCTGTAATCGACGATAAAAATGCCTTTCCTCGGAGAAATGGCTTTTCGTTGTAGGAGCTACTATATAGACCCCGCGCTTACGCGAGCGGCGCGGACCAGCAGTCGCTTTGCTCCGCAATTTTTTTTTTTCTTACGGCTAAAAAATATTGCGTTCCGCGGGTGAAAAAAAATAATAAAACAGCGACTTTCACCGGATGTGTAAATAGTCATCGGGGGTTTAGCCGCGAGCATCACGCGCGACCTCATTATTATATTTCTTATTTCTCACGATGCGCCGCGGGTCGGCGCTTAGCTCCTAGTTCCTCGATATTTTTTCATTCGCCAACTCCATATTCGTAGACTGGTAAATATGTATGATGAAGCGTTCGCTCGCGAAGAATGAAAATTATTTTTCTTTGTGCAATCCGTGAGGTTGCACCGCGAGCCGTTGCAATTCGCACTGTAATTGTGGTGCATTACAGCGTGTATAGATTTAATATTGCTTTTTAATGGGCGTTTGAATAAATAAATATACATTTTTTTGCTCATTATTCAAAGAAATGTATTAGGATGAAAAATTTAGATGGCGCGGGTTTTGAATTTCTCGTGATGATTAAATTGAAAAGAGTTTATAAATTAAAATTTAAAAAATGTGTTTAAATATTTATCAAACAGAAGATAAGAAAATTCTATAAATATCCGAGCGGATCACTAAATTTAAATCTACTTAAAATTAACTTATATTTAAAATAGATTAGAGTTTAAAATATTCGATAACGATCTATCAAAGCAATAATTGAATCTATTCAACTAGTTAAAATTTGTTTTAACTGATTCAAATTTTTATCCAGTATTTTTAAGAAATTATTTCTATTTCAGAAATTTAACACTTTTGGATATTTATATACAAGTTCTTTAGAAAGGTCAAGATTGTATATAATTCTTTTTAATTTTACGAAACTAATAATTCCTTAATCCCTAAAGGAATACAAAAATACTGATAACGTATTTTTCATACATAAGTATTACACAAAAATTTTGAATTAATTTATTCAGAACTCGCTTAAAAGATCAGATAAAATATGTTTAAATTAATTTAAAAATAGCAAACATACATTCCAACATAGAAAAAGATTCATTAATGCTAATTCCCCTCTAGCGACATGAACCAAAACAAAAATCTCTTAAAATCTATAAGCGCAACATTCTATACGTCAAATAAAATTGAAAGAATCAAGCAACGCGACTAACAAGAGATTCCTCTGCTTTCAGCTGACGGGAAGCGAAGATGTCGAAGGGCCACCTGCAGCAACAAAATGGCACGGTGCCGGGGGGTGGTGGCGGCCCCGACGACTTCTCCGACGACGATAGCACGCCCCTCACCCAGGACTACGGCGGCAGGTAAGCAGCAGGCCCCCCTCGGCGATCGCGATACCTAATCGCCGTGGGAAGCGGGCATTCTTTTATCGGCGCGCGCCGCGCAATCGATGCGCTAATGAAGGCGTTTAACGCGGCGCCTAATGACCGCCGACTCTAATTGCTACGAGGAGCGAGATACGCGCCGGTCGAGGGATTCTTTTTCGATTTTATTTTATGTATTTTATTTTTGAGGATAGAATTGCGTTTTAATTACCCACCGTGCGATTTAATTTATTATTTCACGTTAGTTATTAATTAAGTCGGTGCAGTGGGATGAGATTATAGTCGAAGGTCTTAACTGTTTATGATTGATGCAAGGCAGGATTTGTGTACACCATGAATCAATTAAAGTAGGTGTTAGTTAATTTTTTATTTCAAGGTATACCCAGCTGTGCTGACGCCGGTCGTATCTTTTTTTGCTTAAACACATTTTTCCGAAGTGATTTCGCTGGCGGCATTTAAAATATAATTTGAGCGACTCGTTATCTCGACTATTTGCATAATTCGTCGTTAATTACGCTTGTTACATTTACAAATGACACCGGCGAGGAGCAATTACAAGAAATTGACTTTTGACGTCGTGGAACTCGCCGGAAGCCAAATGAGCCAACTCACTGGGACTTCCTATACAAAGAAATCGGGAAAAGAGAAAGTCTCGGTCTTTTTTTTTTTTGAATTATGAGGTGCTTTTAAAATCCGTGAATGAAAAATTCTTCTGAAGAGCGGTAATCTTTTTTATATAGTGGCTCGTTGCCCTATTATGCTCGTCGAAAATTGAGGTCTCACCGCGAGGCGCTGCAAGCTGGCCCTAATTTCCATTATGGTAAAGGCTGAAATAGATTTTTGATTCTATAATAATTATATATTATTCAGCGGTTTTTCAACTATCGCTCCAAAAGCATGATTAATAATTCATGCGCCTGCCTACTTCCAAGTCGCTGGTTAGTTTAGCTAGCACGAAATTCCTCGCCAGTTTTCACAGTTATAAAAATTTTTAAATGTTTTGTTGTGATTAAAAAAATTAGTTTAATGACGGCATTAAATTCTGAGTGCTTCAAACGAAAGAAAGAAAATTTAGCGTAATTTCACTACTTGAATTGTAAAAGAAATAAATTATGTTTGCACATGTATAAACGATAAATTATCATTAGAATTTGGCATTGTACAATAGGAAATATTAAATTCAAATTGAATATTCAATTTGTAATCGTTGAATAAGCGTTTTCTAGAGTATTTCCTTCTAAAGAAATACTTATACAATAATTTTCCAAATTTCGTCCTCACGCCATTTTCGTAAATCTATCCGATTTCAAAAGAAAAACTATCCCGTTCCACTTCACGGTACAAAGAAATCAATAAACAAATAAAAAAAAAGAATAGCTTACAAATTGACGTAATTAACGAAAAATTAACGCACAAACGCAGCCAAAGGACAGTGGTGGAGACGAAAGGATGGGACGTGTTCCGGGACCCGCCGCCGAAGATCGACTCGGGATCGATGGCGAATCAAAAATGCCTGGAGGTCACCGTCCAGATAACGAAAGCCGTCGTCTACCTTCTAGTCTTCGTCATCGTGCTCGGCAGCGGAATCGTCGCCAAGGGGACCATCCTCTTCATGACCTCGCAGCTCAAGGCCGAACGCACTCTCGTTTACTGCAACCGCCAATTAGGTAAGAGCACCTCTCTCTCTCTCTCTCTCTCTCTCTCTCTCTCTCTCTCTCTCTCTCCTTTTTTCGCATCGTGGGTCATAGTGACCGACGACGAACGCCGATCGAACGATTGTCTTTGATGTACGATCCCTCTTATAGGATGAGAGGATGAGACTGGTTGCGTCATTTCTTTGATTTACATTCTTATAATGCAATTCGCTTTTATTATAGATTCGTTATTATAATACTCTTTTGTTTGATAACGTCTAGTGAATGATGTTTTATTACAAAAATATATTTTGCTTTGTTTTAACATATTTTTATTAATTAAACAAATAGTTAATTAAATATTATTAATTAAACACATCAAGTACATTTGTTTAATCGTATACATTTAAAATTGAATTAGTATATAATAATTAATAGAGCGCGTTTCACAAATTTTTAGTACATTTAAAGGTTTTTTTACTAATTAGACTTTAAACAATTACAAGAAATTATTGAATTGATATGGTTACTTAGAGAATTATTTTTTTGTAATAAGATTATTAATTACATTAGCAAATTTTACATTGATAGATTACGTTAATTAAAATGAATGTTTTATAAAATCAAAGTTTAATTTTTTTGCTATTTCAACAAAATCGTTCTCCTTCAGTATATACATTAAAAAAGATATTCTTATATATATTTTATTTTTAATATTCTAATTAACGAAATTAATACAAAATCATTAGAGCAATTTACTACTCCAAAGATAATTTCACTAATCAATTATAACAATCAGCGCTAAATTGAAAGCAAACATTCCCGCCGATAATTCATTAACTCACAATCAGCGCAATCAAGTATCAATTACCTCGCGAATCTCATCACAATAATTACACCGGCCTAACGTACCCTCGATCACGTCCAATCCTTTTTTCCGCGGCATCGCGCATCGGCCTCCTCCAGCGGCGACGCGCTCGTCTCGCGCGATGCGCGTACGAATCGGCCGGTGGGTGGGTGCAAGGTGGCCGCGCGATGGAAAAGCGCCGCTTAATTTATGCCCCGCGCCGGCTTCGGGCTCCCTTCGATTGTCTTCGATTGGCCGCGCGCGCGTGGGCACGGCACCGTATTATGATGATATTCGCGCATTGTGCGCGCGAACCGCTGCCGTCCGTGTCTCGCGCTCATTGTATAAACGACTCGATCGAGTCATTATGTCTTTTGCAAGATTTCATCGGCCGTCCTTGAATACTCGGGGAATTTTTCTCGGCGAGGCCAATTTCGTTGGGACGCGCTTTTTTTTCGTGCTCGCGGTGCGATGGGTGTACGGCGCGAAGCATTCGAGAAGGCATTATTGCGAGGGGCTTTAAATTTATCGCGGCGATTATTCACGGCATAGATTAGATGCTTATTATTGCAATGTGTCAAGGCATTTATTTGTTATTAAAAGATTAGACACTTTCTTTGTTACAGTCAAACTGTCTTTCGTATACTTTATTAGCCAACTGTACATTTATTTATGCGGTACCGTGAATGGCTTTTAAATTGTAAGCGTAATATTCGTAGTTATAAAAAAATGAAATAGAAAATATCGATTAATGTGCTCCTTTAAAAAAAAATATAGAAATTAATGTGAATTAATGCAACTGTTTCGTAAAATTAACTTTTTTCCATGACTTGATCGGATGCGCTGTAAACTATCAAAACTTAAATTAGTGAATTGGATTAAATTTTACTGTATTTTACTAATTTTTAGTAGTTTTTCACTAATTTAAAAGGAAGATATAATACATAAAGTGCTACTTTGCGCACTAGTGCAAAAAAAATTATTTTCCACAAGGCCAAGCAAAAATTAACTTCGCTAAAACACTACCTCCTAATTAATCATTATAATCACCTCCCACATTTTGCAGGTCGCGACAAGCAGTTCGTTGTGACACTACCGGAAGAGGAGCGCATAGCGTGGATCTGGTGCATCATAATAGCGTTCGCGGTCCCGGAGATCGGCACGCTGTTCCGCAGCGTCCGTATGTGCATCTTCAAGTCGTGGAAGAAGCCGCTCTCCTCGCACTTTCTGCTCGTCTTCCTCATGGAGACGTTTCACGTGACAGGACTGGCCCTCCTCTTCATCGCCATACTACCGGAACTCGACGTCGTCAAGGGCGCCATGCTCACCAACTGTGTCTGCTTCGTGCCTGGACTCCTCGGTATGTGCAATCTCTACATCTTTTTTTTGCGTATTTACAAATTGCGTACAAATATGATAAAAAATAGTACAGTTCACATTGTACGGATGATTTTTGGAGGTAGAAGTAACAAAATGATTTGTTTGCGTTACAGGTATGATGTCGAGAAATAAGTACAGGGACGAATCGAGGCGCTTCGTTTTAGTCTTGGTAGATCTGGCGGCTCTGGCAGCTCAAGCCACTGGTTTTGTAGTCTGGCCCCTCCTGGACAGCAAGAACACTCAGCTCTGGCTCATTCCACCGACCCTCATACTTATCTCCTGCAGGTGGTGGGAAAACTACGTATCTATCCAAAGTCCTATTGGTAAGTCATATAAAAAAGTTTTTTACTATTTTCACGCCAACTCAATTTTTATTTTTTAATGTAATAAAATATTTTTAGCGTAAATATAAAAAAAAACATACTCAAATTACTCCATCCCCCGCAGGAATAATAAAGTCCCTGAGCCGAGTGAAGCGCGACATGATCCAGACGCGCTACTTCAGCTACATCTTCATCTCGATGTGGAAGATCGTCGCGTTCGCGATAAGCACCCTGGTGATACTGCACATGAAGGGCCAGAACGTCGGCCACGTGTTCACGATGCTGGGCACGGCGTTCGGCGACCACAAGATCACGGTGATGTCGGTGAGGTCGACGGGCGGCGGCCCCGTGCCCGACCTCCTCGAGATCCTGCCCAACGGCGAGACCGAGATCGTATCCGCCGACTCCCACGCGCCCGTCTACGTGCTGCTGCTCGCCATCCTCTGCGCCTACTTCATGTACATCTTCGGTGAGTGACGCGCGATTTTTCTCACGTTTTCGCAATGTCCACTTGAGAGTTTGTTAGCGAGTGTGATGTTAACTAAGGATTGATTTTAAATGATACAGTGAAAAAAATTATGTATTATGTAATAGGAAGACTTATAAATAATTCTTTGAGATAGAGGATAGACTTGAAAAAGATTATTAAAAATTATCGAAAAATTACAATTTTTATTGCAAACAAAATTGTGGAAAAGTTTGGCTTCTTCAGATACTCGCCTAATCACACAGGTCATTCTTCCAACCATATAAATCGAATAATCTAAAATTAATTTAATAATCGTCACCTTAGAAAAGATATTAAAAATGAAAAATGATTTCAGGCAAATTCGCGTGCAAGATCTTGATCCAGGGCTTCAGCTACGCGTTCCCGGTGAACCTGGCGATCCCGGTGCTGGTCTCCCTGCTGATCGCCGCCTGCGGTCTGCGCAACAGCGACCCGTGCTTCTTCCACGGCACGATGCCGGACTACCTGTTCTTCGACTCGCCGCCGCCGTACTTCCTCAACGACTTCGTGTCCAAGCAGTACGGCTGGGTCTGGCTGCTCTGGCTGCTCTCCCAGACCTGGTTCACGCTGCACATATGGACGCCCAAGTGCGAGAGGCTCGCCGCCACCGAGAAGCTCTTCGTCCTGCCCATGTACGACGGCCTGCTGGTCGACCAGTCCATGGGGCTCAACCGGAAGCGGGACGACCAGCCGGAAGTCAAAGTTGAAGTGAGTGCTGTTTGCTTTTTTGCAAACGCAATGGGTCAAAAATCGATTTTTCGTTTTTTAAAAGTGTAGTATGGAATTAAAAAATAATAAGTAAATTAAACATTTGGTTGAAATTAATTGGACAACGGTGTAAGTGTAAGAGACAAGTTGAACAACTATAAGCTTAATCATTGAAAAACTCAATACAGGTTGTTATTATTGTTTTGAAAATGTTCATTGCGCATACAGTTTTGACCAATTGACATCAGATCAAGTGCATTTTATTCCATTTACTAGCTAGGTAAAATAAAAATTGGTATTCTTTTTTAATTCCATATTACACTATTTTGTCTAAAAAATCGATTTTTTGATCCATTATTCTTCTCTCCCTTACGAGCTTCCAAATACATATGGAGATTCTTTTATCATTTTTTTTCGCTAAGTGGAAGTTGCGTGTTTTGAATTTGAAATCGACTGTTTTTTAATGAGATTTCTTGACGTAGTTTCTGTCTTCGTAGAATTAAAAGGATACCATCAATTTTTTTACTCGTTAGTGTTGAACGATTTATGAAAATAATTTTGATTAATGTAAAAAAATTACGTATAAATTAAATTTGTTATCATTCAAATTAGAATCTCATTAATATGCAGATTAATTACGCAAACGAGAAAAAAATAGTAACCACCGTACGAAATTAAAACGCTTATTAAAATTGATTAATATAACATCATAAATTGATCCGAAGTTATCAAGTCGCTTTGAGCTTTCACCGCGCCTCGACGATCATACGATCCAGAGTCAACGTAACCCACAAATTAATTATTCACTCCCACGCTCTTTCATCTTCCAAAACGTAAAGTCACACCGAGCGGTAAATCCACGCGAGCAGCGCGCATAGCAAATCGACCGCGCGACCCACTTCCGGAAAAGCGGATCGCGTCGCGCGGGAAAGCCGGACGTAGTGCGTTAAAAAAAAGAAAGAAAAAAAGAAATACACAGAAAGCAAAGCAACCGAGCGGACGAAGGAAATGAACGGGGCACTTGTTTCAGGATTTGGCGGAGATCGAGAAGGAGAAGGGCGACGGGGACTACGAGACGATCTACGAGCAGACTGACGGCACGAGCACGCCACCCTCGGCCGTGAAGAACAGCGACCACATCACCAGGATCTACGCTTGCGCTACCATGTGGCACGAGAACAAGGAGGAGATGATCGAGTTCTTGAAGAGTATCCTGAGGCTCGACGAGGACCAGTGCGCCCGGCGCCTCGGCCAGAAGTACCTCAAAGTCGTCGATCCCGATTACTACGAATTCGAAAGTAATTAAAATTACAATTAGAGAGAACAGGTGTTAGCCGATGTTATTACGAAAATCAAACTAATTGCATTTTTTGATTGCGAATTAATAATTGGTGTCTTATTATTCATTAATATTGTATTTGACATAAAAAATTAAACATACTTAACTATCTGTAAGTATGTTTAATGATGAGATGTATTTCTATATTCCTATCGATTTTAATATTGTATAAATGTTGATTGATTGGCGCAGTTCAAATAAGATTTATCCAAAGATTAATGATTCACTTTCTAAATTGTTAACTTGATTCTTTTAGATATAGATATTTGATAACTTAGAATCGAATTATAAGTTTCCATAGCAGTGGCTGCAGTAGTTTATCAATGTTGTTATCAAACATCATTTAATTTACATCGTGTTAAAACGATAACGATCAAATTTTGCATACAATAGCACACATTTTTATTTCCGCTGGTAGGGTACTCGTACCAATAATTTATGACATCAAATATAATAGAAACATTAAAAGAATAATTAAATAAACCATTGTATACTGAATTCCATTGTTTCAAAAGTCGCACTCGTCAAATGAAAATTTTCATTCAACTCTTATTAGAAAGGAAAACCAAAAATGTTAATTGTACACACTTCCAATTTCAACCGCTTATTATCTTATAAAAGAAAAGCCACCCACAGGTCCTAATCATCTGATGATCGATCAATATCTAACTATCGATTTCCGATAAAATAGTTAATACTTCGTTGATCCATTTCGGATAAATATTTAATACTTTGATCAATTTCCGATAAACAATCAATACTTCGATCCTCGACGCGACTAATCGACGATCCTTCGTATTTCCAGCGCACATATTCTTCGACGACGCGTTCGAGCTGTCGGACCACGACGAGAACGAGTCGCAGGTGAATCGTTTCGTGAAGCTGCTGGTCGGCACGCTGGACGAGGCCGCCTCCGACGTTCACCAGACTCGCATGCACGTGCGCGCCCCCAAGAAGTACCCCACTCCCTACGGTGGCAGACTCGCCTGGACGCTGCCCGGCAAGACTAAGATGATCGCCCACTTGAAGGACAAGAGCAAGATCCGTCACAGGAAACGATGGAGTCAGGTGCGAAATGAACTTTGAAATGTGGTTCTTTAATTGGTCTTCTGGACGGAGATGAAAATTGATAAAAATTCATGACCTTTAGTTATCTTCATAATTTTAAATTCAAAAGTAAAATTAGGTTGTACTAAATTAATTTTTTGTTAAAAATCCTAAGTAAATTGTGAATGTAAAGGAACTCAAATTTATACGGAAAAGACCAGAGTACCTCAGAAAAGATTAATTAGCTTCAACCGTATAAAAATATGTAACTATTCATCTTGATAAATAATTATCCATCCTCACCAGGTGATGTACATGTACTACTTGCTGGGCCACCGCCTCATGGAGCTGCCGATAAGCGTGGACCGCAAGGAGGTGATCGCGGAGAACACCTTCCTGCTGACGCTGGACGGCGACATCGACTTCCAGCCGGCGGCGGTGAAGCTGCTGATCGATCTGATGAAGAAGAACAAGAACCTGGGCGCGGCGTGCGGTCGTATCCACCCGGTGGGCTCTGGCCCCATGGTCTGGTACCAGATGTTCGAGTACGCCATCGGCCATTGGCTGCAGAAGGCCACCGAGCACATGATCGGCTGCGTACTCTGTAGCCCCGGCTGCTTCTCCCTCTTCCGTGGCAAGGCCCTCATGGACGACAACGTCATGAAGAAGTACACCACCAGGTCCGACGAGGCGCGGCACTACGTGCAGTACGATCAGGGCGAGGATCGTTGGCTCTGCACGCTTCTGCTTCAACGAGGATATCGGGTGGGTAGTTTGTTGAAAAAATTGGAGTGGACTTAGTGAATGATTAAAGAAGTTACGTGCTTCCTTCTGATATGATGTGGATTTTATTTAATATTGGTAAGATGGTTCTGAGAAGCAAGGAATATGATAAAGATCAGATTCAAAATTGGTTGACCTAAATACACAAATCCTACATTTAATATGTGTTAGTTCACTTAATTATACACAAAATTTATATAAACACTTTTTTGCGTATCTTTTCATTGTAAATAAACGTGTGTAATTACTGTGCCTTTTAATGATTTAAAAAAAATCTTAATCGTGTACTGCGTAACAATTCACTCGTGAGGTAACAGATTGTTAAATGTAATTTTAAAAGCGAAATTTCTATTTATTCGACTTTTTTTTTAAAAAGAATGCAAGAATATTAAAATTTATCCTTTAGGTACTTATCTGTGATGAAACGACTTTTTCAATATTTATTTTTGACGTAGGTCGAGTACTCAGCTGCTAGCGATGCGTACACACACGCTCCCGAGGGCTTCAACGAGTTCTACAATCAGCGTCGTCGTTGGGTACCGTCAACCATTGCCAATATTATGGATCTTCTTATGGATGCTAAAAAGACTATCAAGATTAACGATAACATATCGATGCCTTACATTTCTTACCAAATACTTCTTATGGGTACGTTCAAACCCAAATCAAGATTAGATTAGATTAAGAATAAAAAAAGATAATAATAAAAAACAAAATATTATGACGCTAATTTTATTCTGATAACAGGTGGTACTATTTTGGGCCCGGGTACAATTTTCCTTATGTTGGTGGGTGCCTTCGTCGCCGCCTTCAAAATCGACAACTGGACCAGCTTCTATTACAACATTATTCCTATTCTACTGTTTATGGTTATCTGCTTCACGTGCAAGTCGAATATACAGGTAAACCTCGTACTCCTCAAACTTTTGATCGTTGGTTAAACCGCGACCATTAATGCATTTTTTTTCTTATACAGCTACTATGCGCGCAAATATTATCAACGGCGTACGCGATGATAATGATGGCGGTGATAGTGGGTACGGCGCTGCAGTTGGGCGAGGACGGTATAGGTTCTCCCTCGGCGATTTTCTTGATATCACTATCAAGTTCGTTCTTCATAGCGGCGTGCCTACATCCACAGGAGTTTTGGTGTATAGTACCCGGTATTATTTACTTGCTCTCCATTCCCTCTATGTACTTGCTGTTGATCCTCTACTCCATCATCAATCTCAATGTGGTATCCTGGGGTACCCGTGAAGTCGCCGTCAAGAAAACCAAGAAGGTCCGTTGATTTTATTTGGATTCTTTTAGAAATATTTTTTGCATTGAATATTTTTATTAATATTTTATATTAATGATTTTATTTCTATTAAGACAGCCCTTCTTAATAAGGGTTATTGGATTATTTGGGTATATTCTTAAATGAAAACATTCATTTTTTCGTTTTATTGCAAACGTTCTAATACTTGTTTGATGATAAATCAGGAATTGGAGCAAGAAAAGAAGGAAGCCGAGGAAGCAAAGAGGAAGGCTAAGCAAAAGTCGTTGCTCGGCTTCTTGCAAAACGGCGCCGGAAGCAACGACGACGATCAAGGTTCCATCGAGATCTCACTGGCCGGCCTCTTCAAGTGTATGCTGTGCACGCACGGAAAGCCTTCTGATGAGAAGCAGCAGCTCGTCGCTATTGCCGAGTCGCTCGAACAGCTGGGCAAGAGGCTCGAGACCATTGAAAAGTACGTCTCTTTCATTACATCTCAACACCAAAATTCTCCTACCCGATCTTTCAAAACATTTAAACCGGCCTTACCTCACTATTACAATAAATAAAAATGCAAATTGCGCAGAGCGGTGGATCCGCATGGTCACATGTCGGGCGGCCGTAGGCGCGCCTCGTCGGTGGGCTCGCGCTCGGCGGACCACCTGGGCGCGATCGGCGAGGACCCGGCGGAGGACGAGGACAACGACAGCGAGACCGACACCGTCGCCAGCAACAACACGGAGAACAACCGTGAGGACGGCTCGCCGTCGCGGCCGTACTGGCTCGACGACCCGGGCCTAAAGAAGGGCGAGGTCGAGTGTCTCTCCGTGCAGGAGGAGCTCTTCTGGAAGGAGCTGCTCGACAAGTACCTGTACCCCATCGACGAGGACAAGGCCGAGAAGGTATTTAACTGCTGGCCGGGTGTCTCCGGGTCGAGATTAATTACGAGGCTCCTATTGGCGCGTCGGCCGCTTCGTTGCCAGTGGATCCGTCACCTTTTTTGGTGGAGGCATCGGCTGGTGATCGGGGCGGCGGAGACGGCGGTGGGGCCGGGTTCTCGACTCGGAGAGCTTGGGTGGCGAATTTTGTGTTGGTTGTGATGTGCTATTCGATTTTTTTTACTTTGATTCTATTACGAATGAATTCAGATTTTAAAGTGCGTCATCTTGACATGTAATAAAAAATTTATCAATAACTTGTAAATTGCAAGAATTAAAAAATCCTGATTAATTAGTAACGTTATTTTTGGCAAAGCTGAAGGTGGACATACCGTAGTGGTTTTCAGTGAAAGGGTGAATAATTACAATCTTGAACGAACCAATTTTATTATTATTCTAAATTAATAACAAAATTAAGACAGGTTCGTATGAGCTCGTAATTATTCACCCCTTTTCACTGAAAATTATTTTTCGTGACACTTCGATAAGTCAAAACTCGACGTTTGAAGATGCTATTTTCTAATATGCGAGAATCATTCATAGTTCATATGTAAATTTTCATTTCAATGATTTAATAATTAAAAGCAAGTCTAGATATCCTATCATAAAAGTGTAAAATGTTGTTTTAATTAAAAAATATGTGTACCAAATTACGTTAAGTCGATCTTTTCATGTGATAATGCATCACTCTAAATTTTTATTTTTTATTTAATTGAAATATAATGTTTTTAATGCATCCACAAAAATATCGAATAGTACATTACGCAAAACACTTTCGAATATACAATGGATATCCTCCACTCCCAGCACAATCAATCTCTTGATCACACAGACACAATTAACTTTTTTTTTGTAAACGAACAAACGTGACACACCCCCAATTATAGAATCATCAAAATTTTTACACACACACTCGAGTTACTTTTATTTACTTATTTATTTTTATTTATTTATTTTGAAATCAATGTATACCGACACTCGACAATATAATAATTCGGAAATTAAAGCAATCAAAATTTAAATAAAAAAAAAAAATGAAAACACGATTATTACACGCAATTGAAATCAGGCATACAATAACGAAAAAGAAAAGGAAATTAATGCTAAACTCGACCTTGGCCCTTTCTCGCCCGTCACGAAACGCAGGCGCGAATAGCCAAAGATTTGAAGGAGCTGCGCGACCAGAGCGTCTTCGCGTTCTTTATGTGCAACGCCCTCTTCGTACTGATCGTCTTCCTCCTCCAACTTAACAAAGACCTATTGCACGTGAAATGGCCCTTCGGTATCAAGACCAACATCACCTATGACGAAAGCTCCCAAGAGGTAAAAGTTTGCTCCGCGTCGTGATCCGTGCTCCCCTCATACCAGCTACTCTCGACACAAACTTGTCAATTTTTTTGCTTGGCCCTTTTACGGTGCTTTCTTTTTAATCTTTTAAAAGAAATTTCACAAATTTTGGAACCTTTTATTGCGATTGATTTGGGATAGGTGATCAATTAACAAAATCAATCGCAACATCAGTGTCTCCAAGAGCCTTTCTCTCACTCCTCAATGAAATTGGCGTGAAACGTACTAAAACAATTTTCGTAAAAAGGTCAAAATCTGCCGAAAAAGTGCAGCATTAAGAATAGATCTTCAGCAAAATGAAAGAAACTCAGAGATAGCCCAAAAAGAGCGGAGCACGGCGTCGCGAGCGGGGCCTAGTATAACATAACTAATGATCGTCTTCCCTTTTTTTGCGCGCGTCGACAGGCTAGGATAGCGGCGGACCTGATCGAGCTGAGGAACAAAAGCGTGTTCGCCTTTTTAATGTTCAATGCCTTGTTCGTACTGATCGTATTCTTACTGCAGCTGAACAAAGACCAACTGCACGTCGTCTGGCCCTTGGGCGTCAAGACGAACATCACCTATAACGAGGAGACCTCGGAGGTACTGGCTTTCGCTGGGTTGTGAAAGCCTCGAACTAAAAAAAAAAGCAAAACGAAAAGAAAAAAGAGAGCAAAGATGTTTCGCGAGCGAGGCTCGTGGTGTTCTTGAGAGTGACTAACATAGTGACACGGAGTACTTCGTTTTTACCCTGGCCATTTATTATGTAAATTAATTTTTTTATTTATTTATTTACTCGAGAGTAAACGGGAGTGAATTCAGTAACTTTAGAATGTTTACATGAGTTATTTATGTTAAAATAATCACACATTAATTGTACGTATTTTCTCATCTCTCGATACTTTAAGAATTGATAAAATGAAGTTAAATCTTAGAATTATATTAGTTTAAAGTTTTTTTTTATATTTTGTACACTACAAAAATACTAATTGCGAAAAAATACTTCTCTACTCAGATCATTTCAATCTAATAATAGAAACTTGGTCAACAATATATCAGTGCATAAACCATCAAACTAATTTTTTTATTAATTTTTTTAAAATTCCTGCTTACATTATTTCTTGAAAAAATCACATTGAATCATTTTGTTTTACGTAATTTTTCTGAAATGCGAAGTACTCCAGAATAACTGCACTCACTCTTCTAGTTCACAAAATCTGTGGTGTTTTTTAATCTTGTCAATAACAATGAGAGAAACGGTTTGACGAGGTTAATAAAAAAACTGGCTTCTCGCAGGAATCGATGGTGACCCCATCCTATACCCCTGTGGTCGCGGGTGTATTAATAATACCGGAGTACGGTACAATGTTTTCTTCCAGGCCTTAAGAATTTTGTGTACATATCAAAATTGTCTCTTCATCTTACTCATCACATCCGAGCTGCGAGTTTAACAATGATGAACAATGATAATTCATAATTCTAAAGGAAAACTTGTTTAACAAATTTGGCACAATTGCGTATAAACTGAACTTGAAATTGAAGTAAAAAAAAACAGTTTACGATTATGTAAGGCAGTAAGTTGTGCTCTTTTCGAAAATTTATTTTATTTTTTTAAATAATAAAGAAAGAATCATTGCCGATATGGTAAAATCATAAAGATAAGTTTCACACCTCGTTAAATTATTCATAAAAAAATATACTGCTTTATTGTTTAACTTGCAGCTCAATTTCTTCACCTCGCACCAAACTATCACCTCACTGTTCTGTTATGTGACTTTTTTTTACTCCCAGGGATAAATATATTTTTTTTATTTGTACAGCTGCACCGATAAAAAAACACTAATGGGGTTTGCCTGGCAGCTGGATGGCCCCTCCTTTTGGCTGTGACTGTGTCTAACTCTAATTAGACCTGTTCGTGAATACTTTTTTTTAATGTGTATGGAAATATTGCACTGGGCTGGCGAAACTCACTTCCCCATGCGCCCGGATGTTTATAACAATAATTGTGTCTATATATGAATAATTTTATCTATAAAAAAATTTACTTACACCCATGTGGTGGGCTTACAGGTGTCTTCGTGTATATACTGTTATGTGTTTTAACACAGCACTCAATAATTTTATGTGAGCTTCTTATCGTTACCATTTATTATATTTAATTACAATTAATTAACGGACAACGAAATTTGTTTAGAGTTTGTAAATCTTATTGCCATGATCAAAAATTTAAAAACCTTACTTATTTGTTTATCAGTGCTAATGTATAGAACAGGTATGAAACATAAATATTGAATGGTAACGATTGGAATGCTTAGTTAACTAATAATTTAATCTTATAGAAATAGAATTAGAGATAGCGATAACCAATCACAATTTCACGAAAACTAATTGAATGCCACAATAATTAGCAATTAAATAAGTAAGCATGTAATCTTCAAAAAGTAAAAAGAATTCAGTTATTTGACGCGTTGAAATTTTGATTGGAATGAAAAACTTAGAAATTGCAGTACACCCAACAAATTGAATCTAAACGATTTGTCTTTCTACTCTAGGTACACATCTCGAAAGAATACCTGCAGCTGGAGCCAATCGGTCTCGTCTTCGTGTTCTTCTTCGCTCTGATTCTGGTCATTCAGTTCACTGCCATGTTGTTCCATCGCTTCGGAACACTAGCCCACATTTTAGCCAGTACCGCGGTCAACTGGTACTGCTGCAAGAAGGTAAGCTATTTCCATCCTCAAAAATTATTCCATTTAATCAATTTCACTTTTTATCAAATCTAATCCACTTCCACAACGATCCGTTACAAATGTTTCCGTTGGTTTCTTAAAAGCTCCTAATGAATGCATATTCGACATGCCGATACGTCGAGAAAAATGAAAACTCAAGTTCCAAGTCATCTATTCACTAACTAATCTACATCGTTCATTATTTCATTGAAAATGTCCAATCATTATACATTAATTTTATCGTTAACATTAAAATTGTAACGTTTGCGATTTCAGGATAAGGATCAGAATGCGGACGCGATGCTGCCGAAGGATGCGGTGGAAATTGTGAGAGCATTCCAGAGGCTAGACAACGAGGGTGACTACGACGAGGGAAGCGGCAGCGGTCCTGGTAGACGCAAGACCATCAGGAATCTGGAGAAGAGTCGCAAGAAGACGCAGGCGATCAACACGCTCGACGTTGCTTTCCGTCAACGCTTCTTCAATCTGGAGGCGCAAGGTACGAGTATCTGCAAAAAAGATACGTTTAATAACAAAACGATTTTCCATTTATCAATTCGTAGGAAAACTGGTTCTTTCATCCCTCTAGTCAAAAGACCTTAGTACTCTCTAAATACGAATATAAGTGAAACTCATGGATTTCACATACGAATAAGTGAATACGTACTTATTCTACGTTATAAGTCATTCACATATTCGATAAGTAAAACACATTTTCATATTTACAGAGCAGATGATTCTAATTTCTCCATACTCCCGTCATTTTATGAACAAATCAGTTGACTAACCGTTTAATCTCCCACGACAGGTCTCCCACGCAACATGTCGACGCGCCGCTCGACGGAGGCCTTCAAGGCGTTCGAGGGCCGGCGCAACAGCATAATGGCGGCGCAACGGCGCAAGTCGCAGATGCAGACCCTCGGGGCGAACAACATCTACGGGGTGGCGGGCAACCCGCTCGGCATCCAGCCCCGGCCCACCCGCAGCAGCCAGATATCCGTGAAGGACGTCTTCGAGAATCACGGGGCGCACACGAACCCGGCGTACGAGGCCGACGAGAGCCCGCGCAACAGCCTCAGGATGCAGCCCATGCCCTCGCAGGTCTCCTGGCGCGAGTCCAACTCCAATCTGTGAGGTCGTCGATCGCAAGGATCGACTGATCCTAGGGAACTTAAATATGTACACGACACTGCCGATCTTCTCACCCCGTCACGGGGGAGAAGTCCGTTCGTTAAGCGAGCAGAGAGCTGCGTTTGAGAAACGCGCTCGGAGTCATGATTGTTAGTTGAGTGATGAAATTATTTTTTTTACGAAGAGGGGAGACGAATTTTTTTTAGTCCAGTATGTAGCATAATCGACTATGTTTTGATATTTTATTTTATCGCGCAATAATATGCATTTTTTTTTGTATGTTAATATTTTTTTTCGCGCTGGGGGAGCAATGACGACATGACTTCTGTTGATTACCATGTGAAGTGAGATTTGCGTAATTCGAACATTGTAAATGTTTGATAATTTTAACATGACATACATAGAGCGAGTACACGTGCCGCGTGTATTCGGTAAGAACTAAATATGTGTTTTTTTTATATATTTCTAGTTGTTATTGAGATTAACGAGGAGATTATAGAGACGTAAGTTTGTAAAGTGAAAGTATCTAATTAAGCGCATTTAAATGAAATGAAACCAACGAACCACTAACTTCAATTCCAGTTGAAGTAATATTAATTAATATTAAAGTTTTTAGAATGATAACTTTATCAAATTGTTTTAGCGATGGAGGATATTCTGTTTAAAAAAGAAGATTTTTAATGATGAATGTTTAAAATTTTCTTTTTTAATAATACCGTGCAAACGCTGTTTTTTGCAAGATTTTGACGGTACGCTTTTGTTCACTTTTGTGTACGTGTGTGATAAATGCTGATGTATTTAAATGATGTGCATGTGCCTCGTTGACGGATGCGTCGGGCCAATTGTTTTGTGTTGAGCGCGAAGCGCTTATTTGATAAACGAGAGATTACTAGTTTTGTAATAGGAAAAGAAATTTGTACGATCGTTTGTAATTAATAATCTTTGAAGATTATGAAATATAGATACTGCAGTAGGTAAAAAATTGTTTTTTCTCACCTCATAATTAATAGATCTCTAATCATACTTATTAATTACCTTTAATAATTCTAAGTAATCATGGAATTGAATAACCAAACGATTTCTAAAAATTATCATATCGTATTATACAATTACTCATAGAAGTATAAAAACCTTTCCAAATTTTTGAAAAATTATTAATTTTAATGTACTAAGAGAATAATTTTCTTGAATTAGAGATTAAACTCATGATCAATTGAGTTAATGTAATCATACTAAAATCAAAATTTACGTTCATATTTGAAGAAAACAAATTCTCTTTTTCAGTAAAAAAGCTCTTTTATACATTGTCATTTTTTTTTTAAAATGCGAGGGTAGTTTACGTTGGGAAACTTCCTCCTCATATTTATGCGATTTTTAATTTTCAGGATTCATTTATTTTATAATGGTTCTATACTTCGAGCTTCTCTTATAGCTTCGAACATTAAAAAAGTGTGAATCATCATCGCGTAATTGTTGATCAATCGCATAGCGGACCAGGCGCGATCCTCTTCTGGGGACATTGCCAGAAATGAAATTCCGTAAGGCAGGTATGCCAGAGTACAGTAGCTGTTTCCCTTCATCCACCTAATTTTACAAGAACTCAATCATTATTAATAACCGACTAAGAGAATTTTCCCGTAACAATTGTGAAATACTGATTAATTTGATGGGAAACTTCTTTCTAAAGTTAATAATTTTAGTGATCTTACCCAAATAAGAAACCAGCCAGCATCCATAAAAAGTGAAAGTATCTGTTATTTTGCGTAC
Organism: Eurytoma adleriae; assembly: GCA_900480045.1. Lineage (NCBI taxonomy): Eukaryota > Metazoa > Arthropoda > Insecta > Hymenoptera > Eurytomidae > Eurytoma > Eurytoma adleriae. The sequence continues at coordinate 99,095 of UXGC01000489.1, forward strand.
TGGGATAACTAGACTGCATCATGTTGTGAGTTTCTGCTAGTGTTAAAGTAGTCACGATGCAAAGGCCAACTCTTCGATTGCCATAAGATTCGCATATGGCCAAAATCAGACCGGACATGCTAATTATTCTACATAATTTTTCGTGGACTGGCACTACTCTAATTGCTGCTTTTTCCTCTTCTTCATTGTCTATCTCTATTGGATCAATTGCTGGCAAAGTTAGAATAATTAAAGCTCAATTAACTAGATGTTATTTTTAAAATTACTGTTAGACAAATAAGCAAAGTATAATTTAACAGTGGATACATGAAAAGTACTTACAGTATAGGGAATGAAGAAAAAAGGGGGAAAACAAATTGAAAAAAGATCTCAAATTGATTCCCAATACTCCCACAGATGCAGCCACTATTTCTGGTTTAACATAGAAAAAATTGTCGGTTGTTCGTTTCACAGAGAGATAAATGCAAGATCCAGAGGCTAACAGTAATAAACAACAAGACAATGCCGTATCCGTAAACATAAAACTTTATTTAATGCATGAAATTATACTAATATTAATTTTGAAAAAATTTAACCTACAAATATAAATGTTTATATATTTTTTTAAACAATTGAGTTAGAATTGAGTAATTGTAATCAAATTAAGGTTAACTTCACTAAACTGAATTAAATATTTTGTTAAGTATACGTTGGAATAGTCAACTGCAAACTGCTTTACATTTTTTTTTATAGTTTATGATTTATAAATTTACACTTAAAGTGTAAGTTAATAACTAAGAAAATATAGCTTATTTATTATTTTACAAAATCATCTTCTCTTGCACTTTTCCTGGTCCTTTCTGCAATTAACAGGTTCCGTTCCGCTGTATTATAAAAGAAAGTGGCAGGTTAGGTATCCGTATTTCGAACCGGCAATTTTCTTAACATTTCTATTAGGATAACATGAAGGCGAAGAAGTGGCAGGAGGTAAATCTAAGTTTGAACATCGAAAGGCTTAGTAATTGCGGGCGAATTTTTGACTTCGGCAATTAGGAGCGCAAGAAAATGAAGAAGTGGCAGGGGGTAAAAATACGTAAACCCGGAAAACCGCTTGTTAAAATGAAATTTTGAGCGCTGGGTATCAGGATCGCAAGACAACGAAGAGGTGGCAGGAGGTATATCTTGATGTTCAGGAACCTTAATAAAACTTGTTCAGCGCCTGACCAGCGCCCTATTT